>JXWZ01001771.1:0-12928 GCA_000956215.1 Anopheles farauti No. 4 | reverse complement strand
CGTTTTTATTTCTCTTTCACTCGCGCACACGCGCACACACATATAGGGCCAGCACTTGGACATCATTAGCTTCAACCGTTACAACGCGTGGTACACGAATTCCGGCAAACTCAACATGATCACCAACCGCGTGATTGAGGAGGCGCAAGCATGGAACAAAAAGTATAACAAGCTCATCCTAATGTCTGAATACGGGGCCGATACGCAGGAAGGACTCCACATGGTACGTAGGAAAGAGCGAGATTATTTTTCTTTCAAAACAACCGGATGACACTGAGTACTCGTAAACTTCTCGCCCGTTGCAGCTTCCTGCCTACATCTGGTCGGAAGACTATCAGACGCGCGTGTTCAGCCAGCACTTCAAGGCGTTCGATGCACTCCGGAAGCAGCACTTTTTCATCGGCGAGTTCGTGTGGAACTTTGCGGACTTCAAGACGGCGCAAAGTAAAGAACGTTCGCACCAGGGCCACGGCGACGATGAGGCTAACGATTTTCCCTATCTTACAGCGTACACGCGCGTCGGTGGCAACAAGAAGGGCATCTTCACCCGCAACCGACAGCCGAAGGCGGCCGCTTATTTGCTGCGCCAGCGGTACCACGCGTTGGGCGAGCTGGGCAAGAGTTACCTACCGAAAGATCTCTTCCTGTATACCGCGCCCGAAACAGATCAAGCAGCAGACGAATGCGACAAGACGGAGCTGTAACTTGATCTCCCTTTACCCGCCATCTACGAGTATCCCACTTACATTGGATAGGAATGTGTGTGTATTTTTGTAAAATGCCAAGTATTCGACAATCTTTTTGCATTGTTCGCCCTTTTTTGATTAACTTTTAAGTGTTGGAATAATGTTTTCTAGACTGAGCGTAAGGAGAACCGTTCTCGCCCGAATGGAAACCACTAATACAAACAACAACAAGGAAGAATTGTTAAGAAATGGAGAGCGGCTAGTTTAATTCACATATCACAAGCGTTGCACACTTTACCAAATCGCTTCACCTCCTGTGCTGTCGGTTTGTAAACACAAGCTCGTGCATATTCTCTTCCGCTTCGTTGTTCTGCGGTTCCACTATCCGCATGCATTCGTCAGCAAACTCTACGAACAGGGGTTCCATCATGGCCACCTTTATCGCATTCATTCCATCCCGTGCATTATCTACTTCCGTCAGCAGCTGCCGCAGATGTGGATTGTACAGAAGATTCTTCAGATGTTCACTTTGGCCTACGGAAAAGCATTCAGATATCTAGTGATCCGTTAAGGTGAAGGATCGTCGTATGCATATAGCCTACCCAGTTGCTCCAGCTTTTCCACTGGTACAGTATCCACCGTACTGAACAGGATGATTTTCTTTGGAATGCTATTCGGTTGAGATATGGCTTCCTCTGGACCGCCTGCGGCAGATGTCTGTGGTGGATGACAAGGTTGTTTTTGATGCTTTTTGAAACACGGAATTGAACAGCTGCAAGCGAATGGTAACATGAGAGGCTTTGGAGATACTTCAACGAAGGGTTGTTCTCGACACGATACTTACTAATTTATGCTGCAGGTTTTGCAGCGATATTTCCGTTCGCTTTCATTGCAAATTTCACACACACCGAACATTTTGTGTGTCATTATGTTGTAAACGGTTACAGATATCTTGTGTTTTGCTTACGATTCAAATGGTGTCAATTTAAAAGCAGTTTGAATACTTTTTTAAACTAGAATCTCCAGTATCAAGCGATCGGCAGCAGCATAACAAAAACACGTTGACTTTTGACAGTACTTTGTGTTGCTTGAGCTCAGCGCTGTAGCAATAAACCTTGGTGTCTACAAGAAGATACGTTCCGTTTTATTGGTGCATTGTTCACGAATAATTTGCAATTTTTCATCATGGTTGGTTTTAAAATATTATTTTACTATCATAAATATGTTTTACGTTTGTATATCTCACCGATTCAACAAGCAACAGAAGTATTTGCAACTGTTTCGTTTTTCCCACAGGAAACCGTACTCGCCCGGGAGTTTTGTGCATGTATGCTATAATTATTGATGTGCTATAAATCGTGCTATAACTGAATTGGTGCGTTTACGAAATCAATTAAAATAAGTTATGGAAGTTGTCGCATCGAACGCGTCTATTCCTGCTACTAATCCATACATTTAATTAAAATATCTAATTTTCAAACACTTTTTTCCTCATATATCGATAGCTCATGAGGTATTGGTTTGATCGAACATTTATTCGATAAAAATAGCCAACAGGTTAAAACGCTCTACTGGCACGGTCCCAAACACCGCCCCAGTGGCCTAATGGACAAGGCACCGGCCTCCTAAGCCGGGGATTGTGGGTTCGAGTCCCATCTGGGGTAACCAGTCGATTTATCTCTTTTATTTATCCGATTTATCGATTCTATTGATTTTGATTTGATCACCAATCTTTTTTTCCTTAGAATTTTAATTAAATGTCTGAATTAATGTGATCAGATGAAAATGAAAATAACTTTCTTTTGGTATTTCGAACTTACCTTGCAGCCCGCCACTGATGGTAAATGAGAAAGACGGGAAAAATTTCCATCGACTACACTACACAACTACACTACTAGCAATGCCAGGTTATCATTCGTAACCTTTTCGCAGCACATGATAAAGCCGAGATATAACATATACAGCCATATTAAACACTTCCCGATAACCTTCCGTAACGCAACACATGAGAAGGACTACACTTTCACCGCCAGCTTAGATACGATCCAACACTTTTTCTGAGATAGAACATATACAACCATATTAAAAACTTTCCGGTAACTTTCCGTAACGCAGCACATGAGAAGGCCTAGAACTTTCATTGCCAGCTCAGGCACGATCGAACACTTTTTCACCCTTTTTCTCAGGTAGAACATATACCGCTATATTAAACACAATGGAAGATAACCTTCCGTATCGCAGCACATGAGAAAGACTAGAACTTTCACTTCCAGCTTGGACACGATCGAACACTTTTTCCACTTTTCCCGAGGCATATTAAACACCTTCCGGTAACTTTCCGTTACGCAGCACATGCGAAGGCCCAGTACTTCCATTGCCAGCTTAGACGCGATCGAACACGTTTTCCACTTTTTCGCAACTCATTCTCTTAGGAAAACTATGAAAAACGATATCACACGATATCAGAAACCATATTCCGAATCATTTTACACAAGTAAAACAGGAATTAGAACGCGGACAGAAATTTCGCACCGAGAGACGCGCAGGCCATTTTGCACTTTATTACTAATGAGAAAGCCGGTACAATTCAAACGAATGAATGACAGTGTGTGTGTGTTTCAATTGTCAAATCGTTTTATTGATGTTTGTTTGGCAATTTGACACAAGCGTTAGCATCTCATAGCGTCGTTTAGTAAAAAGTATTTCTGGTGAAAGATTTTCCAACAGCAGTCCTGCAAGTTCCTGTAAATGTGTGATTCCGCATAGTAAGCCCCCTTAAATCGTGCACTTATCCATGTTTGCTTCCTTTTAGACTCGTCGTATTCACCCTACAAGATGGTGAAATCAATTCCGCCTAGTCGGCGTAATACCTAGCAGGTCGAAAATTATGAATGAGCAAACGCAAACGCACCAAACACGACCACCGACATGGCCAGCTTTCGACGTCAGGAAGGGTAAGCAAAAGGTGCAACAAAAACAGCCTCTTGAAAGTCTGCTTTGTTCCAGCAGGTCCCGAGGGCCTTACAGCCCCACCGTCCGTACCGGATGGTTCACATCCGCCTGAAAGTGTTTGCGCGGGGGCCGCGATCGGATGACATTTCCGCAGCCGGATCTCTTCAGACAGACACACCATGCATACCTCCGTGGTTTTGATCGTTGGGCAATCGGGACAGAGGGGAGGATATGTGTTGCTTTGCCATTGCATTTTTTTTAACAGCGAACTACCACCGGTGCGATCGCACGCAATGGGTCACGCAATCGACGCACGCGCGTGTCACACCGTTTTACGTCACGGCGTAAATCGTTTGACAAATTGAGATATTTGGACAGCGTTGCCCGGGTGCAGGAGATGGAGTAGGAAGAGGTGAAGGGGATGTTGGTGATGGAAAAGGTGTAAAGGGTGGCCAATTTATGACGAACCGTTGATCCGCGTGTTGATCTTACGGCTTTCGCTTTCGTTTTACACGGACGAACGCCGCCTCCATCACTCAAGGTGGGATTTTGGACAGTATTTGAACGCTTTACGTTATGTGCGTACGTGCGTTTGCTACAAAATTGCCATTATTTGCACCATTCAGGTGGGTTGGTGCGTGTGTTTTTCATGGTTGCCTCCTCCATGCGAAACGACGTGTGCGTTTGTGTTGATTTACCACCGGAGACCAATTAATTTCGGTTAGGCGCAATATGGACACCCGCGCAGCGCTAGCGCTAGTTCTGTGGTCAGGTCCTCCACACCGCGTGCGCTCACGTGGGATTAATCGAGTGTGAAAATAATTGCCCTATTTTCCGGTTACGCGAGCGTTTTTGCTCGTTTCAATCAAAGCCACACGAGCACTTTAATGTCCCGCTTTAAAACACTAGTTTCGCAACGTTTGAAGTGCTTCGGTGGATTTGTGCCAACAAGAACTGGCCTCCGTAGTCTCAAAGCCTTTGTCCAAACATGTGCCTCGCCCCGGACCGTATGCAAATTGCGCGCCGCTGTTCGATCTAATGCTTCGTAGTTGTTTTTTTTGCTCCCACTTCCGTATTGGATTAGCAGCAGCTCTGGTTTTATATTCATCCCCGTAGGGACACCGGTCGGTGCATGTGCATTTTTCAGTCCATCAAACTGCTGCCGCACGGCGTGGGGCGAACAGGATTACTTCAGGATGCCGGACGTTCCGGAGGTTTTTTGGAATATATTTAGCTGATCGATGATAGATAGAGCAGCAAGCATGGCGACGACTTAAAAAAAAGAGCCAGCAAACTAGGCCCCTGTCGGCTCCCCGGGGGACAATCAATCTCAGTTGCCGTAGTCTCGTCGTGCGCTATCCTCCAGGCCCTAGAACTTCACTTTCCAGCTCAGCAGTTTCGTCACCATCATTTATCTATCGGTGGAACCGTCTTTTTTTGTGGTGTGTGTGGAACACAAGGTATACATCAAAAGAATGCTGCCACTGCATGTCAAACGAAATGTCGCCGTGTGATCATGTGCCTAGCTCTCGTTGGACGCTCGTTAGATTCACTGTGTCACCACCAATCTCTTCGGGGCAATTTGCAACCTGAAGCACTGTGCACTGTACACCATTTAGCCGGTTATTGATTAGATGGATCAACCTCCAGTCGATGTTTTTGGGGAACGGTATCCACTAAGCATCATTTAGTTTCAATCACAGCAGCCGCTGAAAAGTGGAGTAATGAAAAATGATTGACAGTGTTCGGGTGCAGATGCATGTTGCGGCACGTTTTTTTTTCGGCATCGATTTATCGGTTTCAGCGATTGTGGTTTTTTTTTACTTTAATTCTCAGTTAAAAAAAAATCTAACAATAACTCTTAATTTTAATGCAAGCCTGAGCACTTACTACAACACAATATTGCAATTGTTGGTTCTTAATTAAATCGAGAAATACAGCCTAGATCTTCAGGTAGAACATAAGATATCGTTTGAAGTATATAATTCATATAGTAACACATTTATGCTACTTCCTTTCAGGATTATGATGTAAAACTTGTCGTGAGCATTTGTCACCAAGCCAATGGATCGATCGTTATATACCATGTATGTAAAATTAAAAATTAAAATAAGTGGGAACCATCCATCAATCAACGGATTCGAGCTCCAATCAGCGGTGCCGTTTACGGATCCCTGCTGGACGAAGATTTTCCCCCGTTTCTAGAACAGATCCCCGAAGATGAGCAGTCAGTATCACGTGTTGAAGTGTTGAAAACAATAGGAAGCAGTGCATATTCGCGAAACGGGGAAGCGCTACGTAGTCAAACGACCGATTGATCCTTGCTCGTGTGTGAACGACGAGCCTGTTTCTGTAGAAACTCATCATTTACGGTTCCTCCCCTGACATTGTAACATATCCTTCGTGTGCGAACGTGTGCTGTAAGTTAGCAAATGCGTGATACGATACGCTCCTCCTAAAGCCTCGTTACGTTCGTTACCTCCTAAAGCTATAATGTTCGATTGAAAACACCCTCGGTATATGGTGGTGTAATTTGTACGGAGTGTAGTGCGACAATCTACATGCGGCTCGTTGGTCTAGGGGTATGATTCTCGCTTCGGGTGCGAGAGGTCCCGGGTTCAATTCCCGGACGAGCCCAATTTGGTTGTGACACTTTTTTGTTGTGAGCTTTTTTTTATCAATAATTTTTCCTCTTCCTTTTCATCTTTCTTACACTCAGCACGCACGCAGCGGGAAGCTTTTACTTTCCGTCAAGCATCCGGTTATATGTCCGTCGTGCGTCAAGGTGGCGTTGATGGCACACTTTTTTCGTTCGCTCGCTGACCATCGCACAAGGTCGTCGTCCGCGTCGCCCACCACCATCCAGCGGGGAGACTTTTTTTTTGGGAATCTGTGTCGTGCTTTGCATATTTGTTGCGCCTGTACTTTCTTCGTGCGTGTCCGTCGCTCTGCGTCATCCAGTCGGAAGCGGATTAACCGGCCGGTTGGGTTAGCCGGCAGGTCTCGTTGTGTTACGTGACGAAAGAGATAGGCGAATGATTTACGAACCAAATCAAACACCACCACCGCGGTGGGGTAACGCGACCCACACGGCCGGAATGCGCGTTCCGTCATTTTCGCCCGTCGCGATTTTCAATTGCGGTTACGCGTGTTCCGGTACATCATTCATGCTTTCTTTTTCGGTGTTCGGGTTTGGTGACTCGTTGGTGGCGTTGGTAATCTTTGGGTGGGTAGACAGTTGCCGAAGACGCGTGCTGCTATCCCGGATGTGCTGTCCCGTTCACTGTGTGCTTGGTTATACAGCACTCGAGACGATTGATTTCGGGGGGATTGTTGTGTTCATATAAATATGACGAACGTATTGAATGTGTATGAGTTGTTTAAAATTTGAGCAAAGACTATTTAGCAACTTGAAACTATTAAAACAGTTACAAATTGTTTTCCTACTCTATGATGCTCATCAAATACAATTTCTATTTGCCTTCAATTTCTATTTCTATTAAATAATAGTATTTTTGTCCTATCTTATTTACCTATTTTGTGTCTATAGTTGTATGCTTGGCGGTTTATGTTTGAATTTATGTATGTTCTTTTTCTTCTTTAATTCGTATTGTACGCTGTATTATAATGTAAAGATTTGTCGCCGATTAACAAATCGCTCCGTACATTTATAGC
The DNA here is from genome assembly GCA_000956215.1 of Anopheles farauti No. 4. Classification (NCBI taxonomy): domain Eukaryota; kingdom Metazoa; phylum Arthropoda; class Insecta; order Diptera; family Culicidae; genus Anopheles; species Anopheles farauti No. 4. The sequence continues at coordinate 5,615 of JXWZ01001771.1, read as the reverse complement.
ACCACATTATAGTATTTTACACCGGATTTCGGCAAAAGCACAAAACAACTTGTTTATTTTTTTTTCGTCTGACCCGATGTTTATTCGCTCACAGGCTCACACTTTATTACACTGCCGAAATATCATACCTTCATACCACCCCACAATCGGAAAGTGTTGCCGTGCCAACTTGCCCTGTATCGGATTACCGAAGTGCCATCGCTTCGTAATTATTTAAATCCACGCCATAAAGTTACGACAAATGCACAGCGCACTGTAATCTTAAAAACTTGGAGAATCTCCGCAAGATCGGTATCGGTTACAACAGGGGAAAACGAAGCATCCGGGCTGGCAAGGAGTCGTTGCAAGTTCCCCGAAAAGCCTCCGTTCGAGATATTGGTGACGATAAAATTGCAGTAAATCTGCAAACCATGCAGGGCCGGGCTGGTTCTGTGTAAGCAACGATTTGATTTGTGAATGCGTAACTTGCAACAAAATCTACGGCTTCCGGGGCCGCTGCTTGTTCTTCGTTTTGCACATGTCCACGAAAGCTTTTCCCCTCGTGTGGGGACCATTTTCGGGGTAGAGACTTTTTCGTACGCAGTTGGCTACGTTCCATGGAAAGCTCGTTACCCGCCGCCCCACCGGGAAGGAGCACAGGATCCTTAGAGTCGGTAAAGAATGCCAACGCTTCACTCGCACGCTTCCCCGCCGCCGTGTGCTTCGGGTTAGGGAGATTTATCGTGTATTATCACAAAGCCAGAGCCTGAATGCCCCAAAACCAAGGCGGAAATCCCTTTTTCGTAGCCCATGCACGAGACAACCGGGAAGAACCACATCGTTAGTGAAATTGGTCGCAGCAAAGAAACAACGCACCGAAACACAAACAAGCGAAAACGCATTTTTCCCCCCCTAGTTGTTTGTTGCATCCAGCATGTTCCTAATGTTTGTGCTTTATGTTTAAGGCTGAGCCCCTGACAAATCTGGAATCTGGCCGCTGACGCACACAAACGTTTCGTGTGCGATAGTGCTCCGTTGCCCGTCCGCCACACTCGCTCGGCCAATGGAAAATCCCTCCCCAAACCGTACGCCACCGGATGTACCGCGCCGGTGAGGACCGACCGGTTTACGACTTACTGCAGCGACTTCCTAAAAATCCGACCGGTTCCGCGTTTCCGCGTGCTCCAAATTATCTCCACCAATTTGCCGACGGGGTTTGTTTGCGCGTCCGCTCTCCGGTCACTGCAGATTTTCAATTTTCCCAATGCAGATGGGAGTATCGTGGTCGAGAAGCGGCAGGGTAGGTCTGATGGTTTGCGTGTTGTTTTTGTTCTTTCGTCGTTCTTTTGGTGTTGTGGTTTTTTAGATAGTCTCTTCATATTTCTGCACCGCAAGGGAATGGGCAGGAGAGCTTTCATGTTTGTGGTGTCACGTACAGTACGGAACAAAACGTGCGTAATTAAATGAAAAATTATCGTATGCAGGGTAAACTGCATTTTTAAATTGTTATCGATTGATATTTACACGATTTGCACATGCAAACTAAATTAATCACGATTTTTTTTAGTCCTTCTCACGATGCCAACGATGTTATGAATTTTACTAGATTGCAAGGGGTTTAAAGTTGAAACTTCAAAAGGAGACTAGATGTCATTATTTTGCATAAGAAAGTCTGCAAAAGTGGGTAAGAAACCATACAAAAATTAAATTAAACTTATAAACCGTCTTCTTAGACATTCGACTTTTCTTGTTTCTTTTAGATCGTCTGCAATACTTTCGGCATCTCGTACGTTGCCCATGTTTTGGCTATTACTGTAACCCATTCAAGTCCATCCAGGAGGGGAAACTCTATCTCTTGCTCCGGTGGCTCAGCAGGGAAACAAAGCACCAGCAGCAGCAGCAGCAGCAGCACCCTGCCGGGGAACGAATGTGGAGTAAATATTGACCTATATCGTTCCGCACAATCTCCCGGGTTGACCACACAATCTTCACACCGCAAAAATGTTACGTCCTCCACCGGTGACCGCGACGGGATTGCCAAATATATATATAAAAATATTTTTTTTATGTCACTTTCATCTCCCATCATTTCCGGACGATGGTGCTGATGCGGTGGACAGAGAAAAGGAAACGTTTGTTGGATTATTTTACTCGGCCGAAGCGCTCCCCTCGGTTTTTACGCACTCGTTGCGGTACGCGCGTGGCTGCTAAAGGTTATAAATTTATCTACGCGTCGGTTGTAAATCTACCGCGTGTTGCTGTGTGGGAACGAGTGCAGAAAAGCCTCCTGGGAGGGTGAGCCGTTTTTTTTTCTTTTATTTCGATTCGGGGGTTTCTCTATCGCAATAGATAGGTTTCTATTTTCACGTCGAATCAAGCTCACTGCTGTTTTCTATCTTACGGAATATTTTTTAAATGTATCAAACGTTTTCGGACCTTTTCCAACCGGAGTCATCCTAGGTCACGATTCGATCAAAGGTCCCGTATATAGACCCGCCTAATCGAAGTGTGAAACGGGTTCGTTTCGGCATTCCACAATTTTTACGAGACAATTTTAATGGTGAACTTTTTTTTTGCAAAAACGGACAGAAATGCTTACCACATAAGGTCAAAAAGTGGTAACACAGGGTGGACTGTGTGTGTGTGGGTGCCATGAAATATTGGAAAAAATGATAACCACTGCGCTTCTGGGTTTGGTTGACAGAGTTGTGTACCGCGGTTTGTGTCTGATGGGGTTTTTCATTTTTTCGTATATATTTTTCCCGCTCGCTGTCGCAAAATAGTGGTAAAGTGCCGCATTTCAATCGCTCTATCGGGGAAGCCAATGCTGCTGTCGGCGGCGAGATTTGGGCTGCGTTAGCAAATAAATTATATTACACGATGCAACAGGCCGAACTGGACTGGGTCGGAGGACGGAACGATTTACCGATTTTTTTTTTGCGCTTAAAAATACTATAAAACGCCATATCCCAAAGGATCCTCACCACGTTCGGGCTTAGATAAAAGCTGGACGCAGCTTCGCACCTTTCCAGTGCCCGGGAGCTTCGAATCATGTAATCCTTTGCTGTCAACAATAATGGCAGATAAAAAAAACGTACTCGTACACCAGCACACATAAAAAAGCACCCCTCTGTATCATTGAATTGCGGTTAATTTTTCCCATTGCAGTGCACGGTTGACACTAGCGTGTGCGTATTGTCAGAAAGGGGTTTCGCCGGTAAACGCTAACCGATGGTGACACTTTTTAAAAGCTGTCGCTCGATCAGTGCACGATTTTTAACGCCGGCAAGCGGCAGTTTGATAAATGACCATTTAGATTGTGCTGCCGTTCCCATGCTTCACCCCGAACGTTGTGATGGGCGACACTCGTATCGCTGACGCACGCTTTGGCGCACGATGCACCCGCACTGATAGTATTATTTATGGCACATTCCCGCCAACCCAGGGCAGGGCGAGTAGTTCGCGACGCAACGTGTGAACCCTTTTGGGAACCTTTGGTGGGGCTGAGTAGCAGCTCGGTTGACAGTGGATTACATCAGGTTCAATCAATTCAACAATTTAATAGGGGAAAATATGAGGGTTTTTTTTAACAGAATTGTACTATGTTATTAATTGATATAAACTTTATCAGAGCAGCAAAAAATTAAAAGACAAAGAATCTGAACTTATAAAGATTAAGCAGAATGGTTTGAAAGTTATTTAATTTCGCATTTGGAACTCTTTTCACAGGTGCTAGAAACGTTTTTTTTTCAGCATCGTTTCGAAGTATATTATCATTTTCATTATCAGTTATTAGAAATTTTTAAACTATAAATAAGTTGTTAGTCACGGGTTTTAAATTTATGCCGTAAAATATTCTGTTGTGAGTATTTATTTTAGGCAGACGAATAAACTGATGCCCTTGGAAAGTATAAAAAATCCCATTATTTCATTATTTCGGTACAGTTGTTATTACGGCCAAATCATTTTTGTAAATGATACAAACCGAACGAACCAAAAAAACTGTTTTAAAAAAAACTGTTTGTGAATGCTACACGGCAATGCGATTACACGTAACGGCACTTTGCACGTACGAGATAATTTATTAAGCGAAATAAATCAACAGCCAACTGGTTTAATACCCCAGACAGCATGGATTGATTTCTCCTATCAAGATGTGATCGTGAAAAATGGTGCATCACACACATACATGCGCACTGCAAGAATATAAATCTGCTGAATGATGAATCAAAAATAAAAAAAAAAAACCAGGCTGTGGAAGCTTTTATCGCTCATATTGTCATCCGGAAAGTTTACACTTCGTGTTCTTTTTTTTATTATACTTTTAGACATTCCGCAGAACGAGTAAATGGGGATTGAGTTCCCAGGATTCGAGGGCATTAGAAATTCTGCGCGTGACGCGATCCAAATGTCCGCATCCTCGCACCCGACCCCCCCTCTTCACCGTCTGGCCAGCGCGGAGATTGATGCAACGCGAGGATCCTTCGTGGAAGTTGGACATAATTATAGACGTGCTTTGGACGGGCGGCACACGATTAGGGTGGCAATTTAGATGAGAGCGTTTTTTTTTCTTTTCCATACGAAAAAGGACACTCGTAAAGTGTGCTGAATTTTGTAGTGTCTTTCGGTCGTTTTTTTTTGTTGTTCGCTTTGGAGTAAGAACAAGAGTTGAATGGTGATAAGCAAATGTACTTCCCACTTTGGATGGAGAGCAGGCCGGAAAGTGTGTAGATGGAGTAGCATAAAATCTGATATGTGACCTGCTGCCCGATTGCACGAGGGTCTCTTATCGGCCACGACGCGGGGTTTCCGATGATTGGAATTTTTATCATCTCCACTACTAACCCGAACCCCGGCGGGTCTCCCGTTGTGGAATGTCGGAGAAAAGTCTCCCTCCAGCACCAGGCCAGTACTTTGCATAGGCCGTTTGTCTTCGGATGCGGAAACAAGCGAGCGAGCGAAAGCGGCTGGCTCGGTTGTTCTCCACGGAAAACGGGAAAACAAGGCACGTAGCCGGCCCGGTGGCGACAGTTTCTGCGTGCCCACAGCAGTGGCCCGATTTGCCGGCAATCCTACTGCAGCCTTTTCTTGAGATCTAGTGAAGCTACGAGGAGAGCGAGCAAGCGAGAGAGAATATTTGCATCAAATTCGTTTCCACATTTTTTTTTGTGGACCGAATCCGCTTCGCTTGTGGACCGGATCCGCGTCGGACGGTGCATCGGGCGGGTGTTTGGTGAGATAAATTGATTGTTGTAAAGTTGTTTCAACGCTCCCGCCCGTTGACTATTCGCACCGCACCTCGATTTGAAATTCGATCGGAGACTTACTGTCGGCGAGAGGATTTTTTTTTTTGGTCTTCTTAGACACCATTTCTTCTGCTACTGGAACGGATTCGAATAAGACAAAGCACTCCCCTGGGTGCGGGGCTCCGAGAAGCGGACCGGGCGAACCCGAATTGCCACCAGTTCGAACGAATTTTTAATATCCCCAAAAACCTACTGAACTTTCTCGCTCGCCTTTGCGCGTTTCTTTCGTACGCAATGCGTTTTCGATGTGAATTGAGTGCGCTCTGCCCCGGCAAGGACACGCTTTTACAAGATCAACACGAGCCGCTGTTATCGACGCGAAGTTTCTTC
>JXWZ01001769.1:0-28438 GCA_000956215.1 Anopheles farauti No. 4 | reverse complement strand
AAATAATAGTTAAATAAAAATATTGAAAATAACTTCCTAGGAACAAAAAGAATCCATTAATTTTAGCTCGCGCGAAACTTATTCAATAACACGGTCCGCTCACAGGCGCCACATTTCCGCAAACAATACGAGCCAATTTTGTGGCCTGCCAGTTAGCTTCCTCACATTTAACCACTGTTCCGCGCTTTGTTTTCTATTTCTCTTTTTCTCCCGTTTCAATCGTTTACAGGAACTGCGGCGAATTCACACCTTTGCGCACGAAAGTGAAAACTGGGAGTAGTAGATCCGTACATGCGGACTACAAAAGCAAAAAGCCCCTAAACCCAATCGCTCCGACACGCTTCAGATGCTCCATTTCTCGAGCACGCGGCGCGGCATGTTCGCTTTTCCGCTTTTATCGCCTATGAGCAAAAGTGAATTTTCCCGATCTGTTCCGGGCCGTGGGCCGCTTACGCAACGCAACCATACGCGTGTGTGTGTGTTTGTGGGACGATTTCCGTGTGACGTCTTACTGCACACCCGGTGGCTTACTGCTTTCGATTAAAGTCATTTCGGGGAAACCAAAATGGACACTATCAGCTGGTGGTGCCGGCAAGATTGTGAATTCATTATTCATGAAGCCAAAGCACGCTTTTTCGGCATTGGAAATCCCAAAAATCTTTTAACATAACCCGTCACGGAGAGGCAGCTTTCCATAAATTTCCATTCCCGCGGATGCTTTATCTTTATTTCGAAAAATTATAAAGAAACGGAGATGGAAGCAATCCTGGGGACACCGGAAGAGACCACCAGCAATCAGTAAGTCGAAAGGGTGCGGCGGCCAGGGAAGTTTTTGCGCATTCGGACCCCACCGACCGATCCGAGGACGGGCCCGCCTATGGCGACGGTTTCAACGAGACCTTTTTGCTGTTGAAAAACTTTGAAAACTTTCACCTTTTGCCGTGCGGCCGGCCACGCTTCCCACACGCTGTCGGTACGCACGCACCCGGTCCCACCAGCGAAACGGCGATGCGTTTTCGGCACCGGTAGATCGGTATCTAATAATATTCGCGGCCCTGTTGCGCTTCCAAACCCCGTTTGCGGATGACATTCTTCTTACGCACCTTTTTGCTCTCCCGGATATCTCCATCGGCAACCCGGGGAGATTCCGGCGACCAAGCAGAACCGGTTTACCTTCTCCGGCGTGCGGGATCCCGGTCCCGGATTGGGCTGCGGGGAACGGCACGCAGACGAAGGTCAGGCAGACACGGTACCGGGACCGAAACGGGCGAAATTCAGTGCCACCTACGCGTTTCGCTCGCGCGGATTTGCCGCAAAGCTTCGTTTCGCTTTCACCGTAGCGCGCGGCTGACCTCCGCCCGATCGACCACGACGACGACGCTCGGCAGCGATGACAGTGAAATGTCGACAGAATTTATGCCGCCACTGAGGAGAACTCACACACCATCGACAATCGTTTCTGTTTGCAATTTTTTTGTTTTGTTTTTTTTTTCGGTAGAAGACAATATCCTTATCACTCTGTCTTTCTTCCTGGTGCGGGTGAAAATTGGTCTGTGAGTCTTGAAAGCGTTATAGGGTCACGCAAGCTTGAGCCGTCAGTCCGCACCGAACAAAGGCAACGAAGAAGCGACACACGGGACACGGGCATTATTTCAACCCCTTTTTTCACCCCTGCGCGGTGTTAAAACATCATAAGTCGTGCAAATGACGATCACGATAACGGCCGAATCGTGTCCGGCAGCGGGATGCTCTCCCGCGTTCATTAATTAACAGTTAACAAGCTGTTGCGGTTGCGAGACCGGATCCGGATCGGATGGAATGTGCAGCCAATGCCAATGCCGGGCCCTTCTTAATCCTAACGAACGAACGAACGAACGTACGCGAACGGCTGCGTTTAATCCGCTTTGTGTTTCGATGCACCGTACCTTCGAGCGCACATCCTGCCGCTTTCCGGTGCCCGGGCGCACTTCCACCACCGCAGATTTTGTTTGCATTGCAACAGCAGGTCACGCTCTTTCACCCCTCTATTTCTCGATCGGCGTAATTAAGCGATCCACTACGGTCGCCACCGCCGCCGTGATGTGGTGTGAAAAACGAAATTTTCTCCTCCGTGTCGCAAATTAACGTGACATTAAACGAAATGTTAAATTTATTCTCAGTGCGCTCGCCGGCAGCCGTGGGCGAGTGAATGGGTTTATGTTTTCGGTGTGTGGGAAAACATTACCAACGAAAGTGAATCTGACGATCTTCTCTATTTTTGGCCTCCCACAGTAGCCAACTCTCATGCTAATGAGGAACGCAATAATGCTTGGTGGAGCATAAAACACCATACAACAATGTTTTGCGGAACGTATAGAGGAAACGTATAAGAAATGTAATCAAACGGTGGGAATTGTCGGCAAAATTGGTATCTTAGAATTATGAAAATTTTTCAATGTCAAATACAGAGAAAACTTTTGCCTCAACCATGCATGCTGCTATACTAAAGCTGTTATATATCACGAATCTAACTCATTACAGCTGTGATATGTTTTCTGCTTTCCTGCAGCCTTTCATACACTTCAAACAAATGACCCTACCCCTAAAGACAAATAGGGTTTAAACCACCTGGAGAGAAAACGTATCGAGCCCGGGCCCGCTTTCTGTCCCGGTTATTGAATCCTTGGTATTTCGTGGTCCAACCGTCTACCTACACTCACTTTCTTTCCACTCGCCAGTAGAATTTCCTATTACATTCGTCGCGCATTCACCGCACGGCAACAAAATAAAACCGGAAAGATTAACCGACACGGGTTGTCTGTGTGCGTGTGTGTGTCTGCTTCCGCATCAGAAATGGCAAATCGATGGCTGTGTGCACTTTCTAGAACTGGCGGGCACTTTCTTCTGTCATTAGGTTGTGTGAAACTAGTCGGTGAACAGCTAAAATGAAGAAAGAAAACGTTTAGTGATTTACCGTCATTAAATATCCCATGTTCGGCGAGATTTGGAATCAATATCTTACATTAAAATTTTAATGTAGTTTTTGTTAAAGATTCAACGTAGACTACTTAATCGAACAACAACAAAAACATTCGCTTATTCTCACGGAAGTTTCAAAAGATCTAGGTCTCCTGTTCCACCACACTTGTGGTATTGATTTTCCTTCATTTCTTCCGTTTATTAAATTAGTCACCAACAGTTACAAACGAACAACCTTCATCGGGACTGTAGCGAGTCAGCCGGAAAGGAAAGTCCACGTAGAAACAAAACGAAGCACTTCGTCAGGAGCTGGTGAATTGTGACCTGATTCGCTTGTGTGCAAAACTGAGGGTGAAGGTGCTTTCCCGGTCACCCGGCCCGAACAATGGATCCTTCCGCAATGGTCGCGTTGCTACCACCGTGAGCACCCGATCCGATTACGGGACGGACAGTGAACGGCTTACCTCGCTGCTTCTCGCTGCACATTTCATGGCGATCGTTCTGTCCCCCGTTGTTCTTTTGGGGGACGTGCTTCCCAGGTGTATGGCAACGATGGGATAGCCGATCCCGGGTAGCTAATCCTTCTCGTCTTCTTGCAGCAAAGTACAGAAGTCGGGTGAAAAAAAAAACAGATCACACAGACAAACGGGCCGAACGTGGTGAAATAAAAAAAGAGAAATCGCATCCGGGATCCGGGTTCTGCGCGCCAGCAACGAAGTCGAATGCTGACGGGGAAAGAATAATGAACACCCCCCAAAATTGTGAGCTTGCGGTTATTTTCATGTCCACCGATGAGATTTTTTTTTTGTTATTATACCGGCGAAACACAGCACGGAGAAACGGAGAAAGGATTATGTTCCTCCTTTTATTCGTATTCGTTTCGCCAGAATGGTGCCGACCCGTATTCCATGGGCTTTTGGCACTGACGCTGACCTCCAGAAAAGGGGAACACGTTGGGAAAGGTTCATTTCGTGTATCTGTGGTGACTCGTAAATTGTTTCTCAAAACAGGATCTTCGCTCACTCTCGTCGTCGTACATGATTCATTTCACACACACACACAAAAAACACCACTGAGCGATATTTCTACCGGGAGTTTTGCTCAAATATAGTACAAAATTTCCGCCTCGTCAAACATATGATTTGCACAAAATACGCACTTTCCCCACAAAATCAACAACGCAACATTTGTATACATAATTTGTTTCACAGCACAAAGAAAAACGCCAGCCCGGAAACAAACATAAATACATCAGACTAAAACATAAAAAATACACACGCCCCCAAACAAATGATGAATAGATTATACGCCGCACTTAAACGGGCGGTGCGTAAGCTTCGTGGTTTTTGGCGTCTAGACAAAAGCGTGACGAGAAATGACACTTTCGCGCTTTCGCGTGTGTCTGTGTTCTTTCGGGTGGAAAAATCGCATTACCATAACCGACGGTCGGTTGTTTTAAACAAAGCATCACGCGATGCCACCCGAAAAAATAACCAGTTGTTGACTAGTAAATTGTTTAAAATCGGCCGGGAAAGAAACATGATCCGTGCCGCATGCGCACCGACGGATCCGGCTGTGGGAGACGGAGATCGAGTTCGTAAATCAGAATAAATTTGGTTGAATTATTCTTCCGCTTCCGAAACAAAGCCCACGCAGCGCTTTCACAGTTTTTGGTGGGTGAAATTTCGCGTCACGCACCCCGGCGCAAGATTGATTGCGCAATCAGCCTACGCGCCAATTTTAATCACTTTCGCTACCTGGTCTGGTTCGCGACTCAGTCGTCTGCCCGCTTTCCGGTTCCATCGGGCTGCTGGATGCGGACTGCTTTCGCTCCGATGGACGAAATTAATGCGTGTGAACTACGCCTGCCTATTGCTATCATTCATTCCACCCGTCGCACAGGGCGGAACTCACCGTGGGTAAGGTGTTTCGGCGGGTCCATCAAGTGATAAAAGCCATACCCATCACGTCGCCAAGGGGCCGGCGTATCATTAACGCCACACAAACACACGCACACACACACTCATCCAAGCTGTCCCTTCAGACCAGGCACGGACAAGTGTGTCTCTCGGCGGATTAAACGCCCGTCGACGAGTGGAAGAAATTCGGAACGGATTCGATGCCAGTTTCAGAGGCGCTTTTACTTTCACCTCGCATCGGGAGACCTCCGCACGGTTTTGTGGGCGCAGTTTGTTTCACCGAAAGTGACCAGTTAGGGGTGAGGCAGACAGGCCCCCGGAACAAGCTAGATGGCAGACCCTTCAAGTTCCCAGACGCTCGAATCGCTGGGCCCCGGGAACTGACAAATGAATGGTGACAAGCGATCTTTAATCTCGTTTCGGCGGCTGGCGAAAGGTGCAGGAAAGCAAATTAATGATTCGCTTCTTTCGGTTGTTCGTCGCCAGCGGCAAGGCCGTCCGCGAGGGCCGCACTCCAGTGGCGATCTGTTTAAAAAAAAATCTCAAATTAATCTTTAAACTAATTAGCAAAACAATTAAATTAAACTGTTTCTTATTTATAAGAAACACTTATAACCAGTTAAGATTGAATTGGTGGTCGAATCTAAAACATATATTCTAACATAAAAATAATAACAGCCAAATTCTTCAAACGAAAAGCGCCATCTATTAAAGAATAGCGTAACTACACCTTATGGTAAATAATGTTCAAATTCAATCAATCCATTTCAAGAGTAAATTCTAAACAAATAATAATATCCGCGAAAAAAGAATTCCAAACGATTAAACCTGCTAAAAGGTCATCCAATTATACACGACTGACATCTTCATCTTGCATCTCCAAGCAAAGTAACATTAATTAGCAAACCGTGCTCGTGCTTAATGTACCGTCGCATTTGATAAATGGTACATTTAAGCAACTAGTCCCTCACAGACATTCAAACAGATGTGCGCTCCGAAGCCGCTGATCGATCATGTGAACGAAACACGTCCAAGATAAAATTAGCTTCACACTAAACACACTATAATAGAACCCCCTGCGTGCACCGTGTGTGGTTGTGCGAATTTTGTACCATTTAACGATGCACGACAAAGTCAATGATCCTGAAAGCCGGCGCATCAATGTACCATCCTTTCCGTACCACTTTTGCCAATGTTTGCAGAGTACGCTCCCAAAAAAAAAACATGCAAAAATCGTGTTCATTGGCCAAATGAAATGGCCGGCACAAACCCCGGACGTCGCGACGTTTTATGTTCGGATTTGAATTTAATTTCCCACCCCATCCTTTCCCCCATATCGCCTACAGCCGATTTAATCCAATAATCCCTTCACAATGCCGCACAACAACGCTAGCACAGTGGGCGAAGGGAAAAAGTAGCCAGCGCAACGAGTGGCTCGATCGAATGGTTCGCTTCGCGTCGCTCGCACATTGGGACTTATGACTTCCAGCGCGAGTGGTTCAGCACTTCCGGCAATTATTCAACCTCTTCCGCACCGAGTTTTACTCGTTTTTTTTTTTGCACAGAGTACCGTGTTGTGCACCGAAGGGGTTAGGCGCGCCACAGATGAGATTGACCCCGAACCTTATGGGATGACAAAAAAGCGAGCCCTACCTACGTAATGATAGCATTCGTCGGTGATGTACGGGGGCCTGGGGGAAGCAAGCGATCGTAGCATGCCGGTTTAGCATAGCACAACAAAACATTCTGCGTGCGGAACGATGAATCTAGCTCAAGGGTGTTGCGTTGCTGCGCGGATTAGAACCGATACGCGTTTTTATTGTGATCTCTGTACCCCGATGCGTTGTTCTCTCCGCGTACGGTGGACAAGTGCAGCGAGTCATAATTTAAACGTCACTTACGCGTGCACCATGCACCATGACGATGCACTGGCACTGACCTGTCGCAAAAGGTACGGTGAAACGATCGCAAGAAGAAAGAGGAGGAAGAGACCTCATTTACTGCGTGATTAATCGTGCGCACCTTGTCGTACCCTCCAGGCGTAAACGATTCCTCTCTGCGATGCTGTTTTCAACAACCAACTGCGCCCGCGGCCCTTCTTCCAGCGTCATTCATTATGGAACCGACTGTACACCGATTAGCGGTGGACATAGTTTCGTATTCGCACATGGTGATTCGCATTGGGCAGGAAAGTGTAAACACCATCGGCAAACGGACGACTCGTATCGTATGCACGATAATGCGCTTATTGGAAATCAATTTCGCAACCATTACCCACCGAGCATTGGGGGGAAGGGGGGGTCAAGGGGAAAATTGGCGACTTTGCGCCCTTTCTGGCCTAAGTTAGCTTGCCCCTAGTTCCGGACGCATCGCTAAAAACCCTTCCTTCACCTGTCTCCAACGCACTGCGGAGCTAAACGCCGGCAATTTTGCATGCAACAAGCGTCTCGCGAAAGCGCAAACAAAACATTACCAGCGTACAGCGTCGTCACAAGCAAAAATAAAAAAAACCGCAAATACATGTGCAAATATTATCGGACGCGCCAAACGGTGGCAGGATGTATCAAACAAGTGTAGTAAAGGAAACGGGAAAAACTCATGCATCGAGGGTTCGGGGTTTATCCATTCCGTGCACGGTTCCCGGGAGCGGTGGTTTCGAAAATCAAATCGTTTGGAATGCCACGCAGGAAAGCGGGCCGCATACACACCGTGCCTGCATGCATGTACTGCAAAACTCTTTTATGGCCTATTTTCGCGTTTTCCTCCACCACCACCACCACCGTCGGCTGCACCGGCAAATGGAAAGCTTTTGCGCCGGAGTGCATTGTATAATTCACATAATTACAATTATGTCTTTTGCAACATTACCTCATGCGAATGCGCAATTTCCTCTCTGCTTCCTTGTTTCGTTTGCGCGCGCGTTAGATGGGGTGGTTGTGATGTGGTGGTGGTGGTGGTGATGGTGATGGAGGTAGTAGAGAAAGAGCTTGTTTACATGGGGAGAGGAGTACGTTTCGTTTCTTCACCCCTCCTCCCTCTCCGTCTCCTTCCTCCATCCATTATCCGGTCCGATGGAAAGTGGTGGTGATTTTACGAATCTTTTTCGGTCGAGTTGTTTTACCCGTCGAGTGCGCCACTTTCGGAGCAGGAGAAGTTGTCGTCTCGTAAACATCGTGCTGAAATGGAGAGGAAACAAACACAAGACATGTTTGAGTTGTGTGGCTCATAAAAAAGATTTAACAACGTATTTAGCTAAACAAAAAAAACCCCTTACCTTAGTTCGCTGGTCAAACCGTCCATGTTCGGGACTACTACCATCAAGTGGGCACCTGCATCATCTCGTCCGGTAGCATAAAACGGATACAACACCGCACCGGGTTTTATTAGAGTTTGATTGTGGCAACTTTTTATTGACAGATGGATGATAAAATGGCCTGTTGCGCAACATATGGTCAATCTGCCCAGCATACTGCCGTCCGTCTCTACCATCGGCCAACTTACTAGCGAAAGTTTCAATCGACGAAGCAAAAGAGGAAAGACGTATCAACTCGTTCAGTGTGTGCTCACAGGAAATACGAACCCCGACCGATAGCACGTCTTACTTTATGGCAAATCCAATCCAGATAGGACCGGTTTTGTGTCCAACTACTTTTTACCGCTCCGTTCCTCCGCTTGTCTTGACTTTGATGACCGATTTCCCGATTGGATCGGTTGCCGGTGTTGTGGTTGTTGTCGTTCGATTTGTGAAGGAAATTGAATTTTCCACACCCCACGGAACGGATGACTACCGACAGGCGGTAGCATAATCTGTCCAGAAAGAGGATCTCCTTATTACAGCACATCAACCGGGCACAATCTTACCGATCGCCATCGCCGCAAATGTGAAGATCATCAACGTGACACAGGTTGCGCAACGAGCCTCCGCAAACACAACGACGCTAGGCGCGCATCTCCCCGCAAACGGATGCCGCAGGAAAAACCGGTTGTTCGCTGGACTTAATGAGAAAATTTCACTTTCATCCGAAGCCTAGTTTTTCGCGTTTTTTTTTGCGCTGTGTTATTGGCACAGTTCCGCCACGATTTGCTTCCTGCTTCTGGGCGCGTTGCTGTAATGTTGACTAACCGCGGCCAAGCGTAGCCCCAAACCCGGCTGCTATCTCTAATGGACGCCAACCATTCAGCCAGTGTGATTTAGCTCTTTCGGTTAAGTGTTAGCTCTTTCGATCCCGTTGTTGGTTGAAGGAGAAACTTTCCAAAGTCCGATTACGAATTGTTTATTTATGTGTCAGACGGAGCATCGTGTGGCGATCTAGTGGGCTGGGGATGCTCCTCCGGAGAGAAGAGACTTAGGTGTTTCTCATTCGCAAAGCCATGGAAAGGATGAGTATGACTTTTCTGGTTACTGCGAGCGTTTCCGGCTTTGAAACGTCGCATGATGTCACGCAAGCAAAACTTGGAAACGGACGATCGTATTTATCTTCGTTAGAAAAATCATTAATTCTTGCTCGTGTTATGAATACTACCCAAGTCCTTACCGGATGGATTGTTTCCATAGGCAACTGAAATCGACAAACGTGGAACGATTACATAAAAGGATCTCGGTGCGCGATTGATACGGTATGCCCAAAGACCTACATACACCTGCGTTCGATGAGGCCACTGTGCGCGGAATTCCCTCATTCCAAAGTCTCTCCCCGATGGCCTTAGTAACTTGGTGGCTCAGTTTTCGCTCCCACCCATTCCAGATGCCTTCGCACAACCCACCCCATCCATCAGTCGAGGTGTTGCTCAGTGGGTTGACTTTAATTACTACCATCAGCCCTTTTCCATCATCAACCCATCGCCACGGTCGGAATGGGTGGGAAGGGCTGCGAAAAGTAAAGGTCCCATACACATGGAAACGCAGCGGACCAGCGCGAATCCAAAGTACATGCCAGCAGGGAATTCCAGTTCCTCAACCAACTAGGAAGTAATAGTCAAGAAACCGCAAACTTCGCTCACACACCACGACCAAGCGTGGTAACATAATAGTCTGCTTCTCCATCGCAGGCTACTTCGTCGTTGCTTCCGGCGATCGCTCAAACATTCAACGCATGCGCCACTGCGATGTCGACATTTATGTGTGGTTGCCTATGCGCGCCGGAGGGGGTTGCCCATGTTTCTATGTTACGTGTCTTTATGTCCGCACGAAAGCCCCAGCATGCCCGCCCGCCCGCTTGCCCATTGTACCTGCTTGGCACATGGAAGCGGAAGGTAGAAAGCGACGCTAGTCGAGGATGAAATTTCACTTTCATTTTCTTCTCTGTTTGTTTTCCTTCCTTCGTTCGTTCGAATGGCGTTCGCATCGTGTCTGGCCACTATTCCGCCAACCATGGTGCGCTTCTCGGAGTAACCCGTTCACTATTCACCTCGACGATTGTTTCCTACTTCGCAAGAGTCTTTCGACTCCGGTGTGTCACGAGCGAGGTTTATGAAGTAAGAAAAGCAGGAAACATTCCTAAAACCAATAAAGCTTAATGACAGACACTATGCGCACCTGAAGCTGATTAAGAAAAGCCGCTTTAGAGCCACGTTTACTACCATCCGTACAACTCGTTCGGCCCGTAACACATTGACCGATTTTTTTCAGCCAGTTGATAGTAAGCACTGAAAAGGAAATGATGGATATGGACACAGCGTTCGCTTGTAATTCGTCCAATTTAAATTGTAAGGTTTATTTCCTCCAAACGAAACATCTAGTAAAAAAAAGCCGCGAAAATACAATGTAAACAAACAATCACCACTGTGGTTGGTTATCAACACTCACCTGGTCATCATGTTTCTATTATAATCACATTTATTGAATTCACTTTCTCAATAATTCAGCTAATACCATATTATGATGCTACATAATATAAATATCCAAGTTTATCTTATGATGATTTACATATTGTTAGAAAATAAAAATTATTAAAAAAAAATAATTTCACACATGTCACACGATTATGTCCGAAGTGACTGCCAACAGTGCAATCAAATGAAAAGCGCGCTCAAAAGTGTTGCAAGCTGCTTAAAAGTGCGAGTGCAAAGTGTTTCTCTAGTGAAAAATTACTTAATTTATTATTTTGATGCATATGTAATATTCGCTAACACTATACTAACATACTGAAATAGCGCTAATCGATTGTAGTCGAAATCATTCCGATAAGCATCTATTTTAAAAATTAACAAAAAATGTTAACTACGATTCACTTGATAATTACGAAAGCAACTAACGAGTTAGGTACATGGTCTGCATGCGCAAGGAAATGGGATATCTACAAATGTATACCGTGGAATCCTGTTACATATCCAGTGCGATTCACCCACCAGCTCCAAGAGGACCGGAATTTGAACATCCCGACTCCTTCGACCCCTAACTCCTAACCCATTCTATCCCAGCTGTTTGATACTTATGTTTTTCGTTTGTCCTGGCGATCCAGCCACAACCTTTACCACCACTGTACACCCTTTATGATTTTCGACAGAAAAATCTATAATTCATGGTAGTTTTTCTATTTTCAGGTAAAACAAGCAATAACAAAGATATCTGCGGCGAGGACAAACACAAAGAGGAAAGCGACCCATGGAACGTCGAACAGCACTCTGCGTTCCTGGGTCCGAACCTTTGGGACAAAACTCTGCCCTATGACTCTGATCTCAAAGTGCATCAGGTGAGTGAGGTGAGCAAAAACGATCAAACTTCTTACTTCTTTCTTGTTAATGGTTGTTGCTAAAAAGAATGCTGGTATTGCTGTGCCGTAATTGTTTCGCTGCTAGTGCTAGATTTAAGTTTAGAGCTCACATGAATCACCTTCATCTGCGAGGAGGTTAGAAGCCGACACACATCTCCTCAAAAAACTTCCATTCCATCCCGCATGTTGACATGTGTGCGCATTTTGCGAAAAAACAAAAAACAAACGAAGAAACAAATTACTTCATACGGCTTTGGAGTAATATCGCCGGTGTAGAGGTAAAGGTAAAGAGAAAAGCAGCTTCCCTATAAGCTAACCTCACTGTCGGAGCGTTATCTCCATACCGCCAGACTGCTTCTCCTACAGTTGTGAACTACTAGCTAAAGGCTGAAAAGCGGAAGTTGAAATAAAAAAAACGATCGGAAATCTAAGAAGGCCGTGGTTGGTCTGAGACAATGGTACAATTAGTTTTTTTTTCCCCGTACCCCTTGTGCATCTTTCTATTTTCTCGCGTCGCTTCAATTACTTTTCTTCACCTTTACGGTACTACCAAGTTGCGTCAAGCAAAAGCATCCGTCTTCACTTTCTTTACCGTCCCCATCTCCAGTCGGTTAGATAAGCAATCACCACCACGTGCAACCGCCGGAAGGCGGTGAGGCAGCAGCATTCAACCACCGTAAAGATTGGAATCTAGTTTCGGAATCATTTTCTTTTACTGCCCAACCACTCCACACACCACGGCGTGCACGCGGCGAAGACCGAGTGCGGTGGAAAAACGAAATAGGTAGGAAATTTTCGGGGCGCTGGCCAATACAATCCGTGCGGCGGGGACGCTGAATGATGATCAGCTGGCCACTAGCTCTGGCGTTGGGTGAAAGTGAGATGAATGTTGTACGTCGGCTACCACATTGCCCCGCGAAGCGCAACCCCGGTAGGAACGTTTTTCTTAATTTTGGAACTAATTTCCCGGCCCTGGCCCCGGCCTCGGCGAGTGTCGAGGGGGATGGTAAAGTCCAGCAGACACCGACAAATCCGGCAGCGGGCCGGCGGTGTCGCTCGAATCATCAACGGTAATAATGGAGTCTTTTCAAAAATCGAAAGTGAATGAAATAAAACGCGCACGTTCGTTGAACTTTTTTTTTCCTTTTCGGAACGCGATAATAATTGACTTAATTTACCATCGTACTGCTGCTGATGGTGGAATTGTTGGCAGAACGAATAGTTTTACGAGCGGATAGCGATGGGCAGCGAGCTAACTGGCCGCAACGTAGTCAATAAATGTAATTGCGCATACCCTGCGCTTTATTTATGCTTTTCGAAACACTTCTGCATAAAGTAACATTAGGTATATATTGCATGCACTTTTTAATGCTTTTATTGTAACGTTCGTGTTGGTGTTTGTTCGTTGTGTCTGTAGTGTCTGTGGTGCGGTTCTCCTCGTGTGAAGGTCAACGATCTAACCGTACACTATTCGTTTCGTTCTTTCTCCCTCCTTTTCATTGCACCATATGCACATGCCGCGATTATAGTATGCTGACCTGGACGAGTTTCTCTCGGAAAATGGCATTCCGTACGATGGAATACCGAACAGTAATCTGGGCAACTCGACCAGCCTGACCGGCCAGCGGTCGGACAGCATCGGCCACTGTGCGGGTCTGTCGCTGTCCGGCCTCGGGCAGGTGACCACCAAACGCGAACGGTCGCCCTCGCCATCGGACTGCATGAGCCCGGAAACGATGAACCCACCGTCGCCGGCCGATTCAAGTAAGTAGCGTCTCCTACTGGTTTCGGTTGCGTTACAGTACTGCATCGGCGCATAGCGTATAAGATACATTATATTGTGTTAGGGCCCGTTATTTTATTATTTTACTTTCCCGATC
The DNA here is from genome assembly GCA_000956215.1 of Anopheles farauti No. 4. Lineage (NCBI taxonomy): Eukaryota > Metazoa > Arthropoda > Insecta > Diptera > Culicidae > Anopheles > Anopheles farauti No. 4. Next base: position 14,968 of record JXWZ01001769.1, on the reverse strand, counting down.
AAAGATACATTCTTCGGTCGAAACCAAATCCATTCTCCAAATCCATCGCTTGTCATTATCCTGTTGGTAGAACATTGTGCTGTCGGCGAAAGGTCAACAGGCTTTATTTCGTGTGGATTGCATACATTCAGGGGGAAATGAGGCGCCCAAAAAGTATGGAATCCGCAAGAAAAATACCTAATTGACCTTTTGAAATTATTCACCAACTCCACCCACAAGTTTCCATACATTGTTTGTAAAACGTTTCTTCCGTGTCGATTGCATACTTTGCGCGGTGCGAAACGCTTTACTGACACTTTCATTCATGCATCCATCCATCCACGCCATCCATGCCATCCACACCGACCCGTTTTTGGTTACTCTTTTTTTAAGGATCATCTCCCTCATTATTGTAAATGTTAGTTTTCGATGTTACAGCGTTCTCGATGTCGTCCACCCGTGACTTTGATCCACGAACGCGCGCCTTCTCGGACGAGGAGCTCAAACCCCAGCCGATGATCAAGAAGTCCCGCAAACAGTTCGTCCCGGACGAGATGAAGGACGACAAGTATTGGGCGCGCCGTCGAAAGAACAATATGGCGGCGAAGCGGTCCCGCGATGCGCGCCGCATGAAAGAAAACCAAATCGCGCTCCGTGCTGGTTACCTGGAAAAAGAGGTACGGGCAGCTGCGTTCCGGCGGGTTCGCGTCGCTACGTTTCCGGTGTGTAACATGCGTCCTTTGCTTTTTGCTTGTAGAACATGAACCTACATCGGGAGGTGGAGCAGCTAAAGCAGGAAAACATGGAACTGCGCGCCCGCCTGTCCAAGTATCAGGAGGTATAATCTTAGCCCATCCCGATGCAACCATCCCACGCTACTTCTACTTCTATTACTACGATTGCAACAACCACTACTACTGCTACTACTACTGTCGGCCGTACTACGTCCGAGCGCATCCGGACGCATCGTTGCTTTTTCCACCATCGCCACCGGCACTATCGTTCGCCGCCTTCAACCGCATTCAACCCGTCTACCAACACGTTACCACCGATCACCGGCATCAGCAGCTTACGGCTCCGGGCAGCATAGGCTATAGGCGAAAGGCAGCTTATATAGGCATCAGCAAGCAGCAGAACGAATGGAAACACGATAAGAAGAGACAGACAGTGTGTCGTAAGTGTTATCTAATTTTATAGTTTTTTTTTGTTTTGCGCGCGTGCGACACAAATTCCATCAATTCATGCGCAGCAGCAGGCCTGTAGAAATCAGGAACCAGGACGGAGAAAATGCGAAACGGTCGGAGGCTCTCAACGCCTGGCTATGGGAGAAAAGGCTATATTAGTTGTACGATACTACGTTTCTTTCGGTTGTTACTAATAATATCCCGTCTAGCATGTACTCCCACGTAGGCTTTAGTTGACTCTAGTTGACAGTTGATAGCTAATAGATGCTCCGCAGCACAGGAAAGGGACAGTGTAGCAATGGAGGAGAAAGAAAGAAGTACCATTAAATAATAACACCGTACCCCGAGACACAAACAAGCAGAAAGAGAGTGAACTGGACAAATAAGCCTACTTTAATGCAAAATCAACAAGTGCGTAGGTTTAATGGATGCAAAAAAGAAAGCTTTACGGTTATGAAAAACAAATCCCCAGCAAAGACCGTAGAAGTAATGCCACTCCAACTCCTTTAGCGGCACGTATGAAGAACATTCAACAGCAAAATCAGCTACAAAACAAACGGCGGGGTAAACATAACTTTTCGCTGTTCTCGCGCGGTAGATAATATATAAAATAACACATAGCATATTTTGTATTGTTTGGGGTTTCTCGGTTACTGTTAGGGCCAGGGCAGGAGCTATTATTGTTCGAAAACGAAAATCGTTTCTTGCTAGCAGGCAGGCAAAAGATCTTGCTAAGCGCAAAGGATGGAATCGACGCGATAGTAGGGGTTAGTAGTTAAATTAAACGCTGGCTATGTGCAATTGATAATTATCGCTGTGACGCGCGCATGTGGAGTGACACGAAGATAGGTCGTAAATTGACGTGCCGAGCAGAGAGCGGTGAGAGCGGGCGGGAGCGGCTCGACGAAGTAAACGAGAACGGAACCTGGCTTGGTTAGAACCTTGGGCGTCAATTTGTCACACACACACACATATTTGTTTGTTTTCGGTTGTTCTCGTTAGATGCGTTAGATGTTTCGCACATGGAAGACATAGTGGTCCTCCCGTGTGTTTAGAGAGAACGAAAAGCACTAGTAGCTCGTATTTGTTAAACCACAACCACGCCCACGATGAACCGAGGGCGCAGTGCAGTGCATACACCACAAAAACCAAGAACGACGACGTAGGGCTGTGAGTTTATCAAAACAAAAGCACATCTTAGGTGGAACCCGTGTACACCCGGCATACGGAACACACTGGAACACACGAAACCTTAAGAGCAACCAATGAATCGAACACCTGAAACGAAGCCTCGATTCGGGCTCATCCCGGTACCTTTTTGTTTGTTTGTTTGTTAGGAACCTGTGGTACATGGTGCCCAGCATCGTGAGACAGGGGCGATACGGGGTCGTCCGAAATCAGTAACCGTTTTAAGCGCCTGGCGCGCCGAAAATGCCTTCGGAATTATCTTCCACCAACAAAAAAAAAACCAATCCTCATCACCGGACCGGGTCCGGTTCGGAGTCGACGGCCGGTCGAACAAGCAATGTACAAAATCTGGACATGGGCCAGTGGTAAGGTGGCGCACTGGGACACAATGCTGACACCTTTCGCCCACTGTTGTGCCGAATGTTTCATTCTTTCACCAAACTTCATCAACTTTCCTATTTGGGATGGTCTGTTGCGGGTTTTACTGCAGTTAAAGCTGCAATTTGGAACAGCCCGAACGCCATCTTTAACACGCTCAAACCTCTTGAACTCGTGACCTTCGATGGATGCTCTTACGTCGTCCCATTTTCCTCCCCTCCCCCACTGGCTGATTGGTGTTCTTTTCTCTTCAAAACTGCGATCGTTTCTTTCGCTCCCTCTCTACTCTTTCCTCCTCAAGGACATTGTGCGGATCAAAACGTAGAAATGAAGCAACCGCGCGTAATATACACATAGTTGCATAGTGGAGAAGAAAAACAAAAACATTTAACACAAAAACGGATAAAACTACTGTTGGATAATAATTGTTACCGAGTTATACAACTTAAAATTTCGTTTTCTAGTAATCGTTAACATGCGTGGCGCAAGAAGCTCTCCACGCCATGGTCATATTGGTGGTAAATTAATATTTAGAGAAAAAAAAACTCAACCTAAAACACACACACAAGGATGCGATCAAAAATTGCGCATGAGAAGAGAACGATGGTAGCAGTAGTGATGAAAACACAAAAATATCATAGAATGAAGAAAATAGTGACAAATTACATTGACTAATTGGAGTAGCCAAACGCTCCTGCCCCCGGGTCTTAGGCGCCGGTCCTGTACATACGTTCAAACGTTGACATTATAATGCAAAGAGTAGCTGAAATAAAAACGCAAACACCTGCAGCAGGTCTCCGAGGATTGCAAAAAGAAACGCTTCGCACACCGCGTGTGCCACATGCAAGCTGTTGAACCCGAATTTTACTACCAGTTCTTCAATGTTCCGAATGCTGCTGCTCCCCCAAACTGCTTACGACCGGGGCTCCCTGATATCTCCCTCTTTCTCTCTATATCTCTCTCTTTTTTTCTCCTTCTACCTACCATGCTCGCTCTTGCCCTCCCAGTAGCCTTATTGAAGCCTGATGGAAGGTGGTTTGGAAGATCGAATTCTGCTCCTGGCCACCAGTTTGGCCTGGCCGAGACCTGTCTAAATTAGACACACTCGTTAGTAACGGTAACCAAATGAGATTGATGCCATTTCGGGACACCTTTGCACCGTAGACTGTTTCTACTTTCGGTTTTTTAAATATATAAATGTTTTTTTTTGCCGTCAGAGAAAGAGAAGGAGTGGGCCATTCTTGGTGCGTTCGCGTGAGTTGACAGCGAGGAACGAATGGTGTGAAGCTAACCGACCTAGCAAACACTTGATCTTGGTTTGTCCGGGAGCGGTGTCGATCGATGGTGGACGATGACACGGTAACGTTGACGGTCGCCCCGATAGAAGCAAGTAGCTAGTAGCCCGGACGCGGACAAGCGAATGCTACCGTATAAAAGAAGTGAAGGAAGAAGGGAAGAAGTGCAAACGAAGAAGGAGAAAAAGCAAACAATGAGAGCAAACAATTAGTAGTCTGATTCAATTGTAGTGATAGTAACATTTAGTAAGTGACACAAGGCGATAAAAAGAAAACACGTAATTTGTAATAAGTGAAACAAACGCGGAAACAGAAGAAAGCAAAGCAAAGCAAAACAAAGCAAAAGCGACTAAACAAAGCTACCAAACGATGGTGAAAAGGAAACGCAAGCAAACAAGCAAATGAACAAAGTGGCCGATGAGAAGAATGAGCACGAGTAGAAATGAACCAATCCACTTGAAGTTGATGGTTGAAGTGTTGGAACATGGACGAAGCAAGGTCAAGTGTGTGCGTGCGTGTGCCGAGTGTGTGGCACTGATAAGAGCGGACAAACCATTACGCACACACACACACACCTATACATCCTGCATTGTCAAACGTGTCCGTGATTCCATCCTCCGGGCACTAAGAAAGACTAAACAGAAATAGAAGATGTTTTTTCGCGAAATTTAAATCAAACCCATACTAGGCTAATAGTGATTTGGGAAACAAAAACTCAAAACACGCGTGTGTTTGTGTGTGTGCATTGCTTAGTAGAAAAGCCACACACATAATTACAGTTCATGCCGAACTTGCAAAGCCGGTGGGAGAAGATCCAAGTTACCAGCAGGATTGTTAGGTTTTTTTTTGGAATATTCTGTTCACTTCGCCAATCAACTCTTCTCGGCATGTTCATTTACGATTGCTTACTTGTTTGGTGTTGTTTTCTTTTCCATGTTTTTAGGGTTTCAATGATGATTTGTTTGATTTTTCTGTACATAGTTTACTCGCGCGGTTGTTACTTTTTGTTTGTGTTTGTTTTGCGATTCGTTTTGTTTTTTGTTTGTTTTTTTTTTTTGCTCTAGTATAACCATTAAATCGTTTTGTGTAGATTCTGCGGTGAGGTCCAATTGGGTGGACGATAGGTGGACGAAGTTAGAGCGTACCAGCGAGAGAGATAAAGAGAGAGAGAAAGGTACTCGAAAGGCACGCACACACACACACAAGCAAGACACACGAAATCACACGATAAAAGGAAATGTTAACTCAAGGTGGAATATTAAACACGTAAAACTCACACCCGTCACCAAACCACCTGCAACGTTGCACCTAGTTATGACTTCACACGCGGGAAAATTATTGGTAAGAGGAAAAAGTAGTCCGCGCTCTCGGTGTTACCGCCCGGAAGCAGAGCCACCACAAACAAGCGAAGTAGTAGCGCGGCGAGTCCGTAGTAGCAAACAGGCGTTGTGTGTAGCAAACAAAAACAGTGTAGAAAGTAAACATTATGGCTCCTAGTTAAGCGTTTTCGTTTTGTTTTTATTGTTATCAGTTCGTAGCGTCAGCAGCAGCAGCAGTAGTAGTAGCGCAGCTTTACGATTAAAATAGGAACGGTCAAAGTCCTTCAACCCTTTCTTCTCCCTCTCTGCTTCTCTATTAGATGATTAAGTTTTTTCTTTCTCTCTCTCTCTTCCTTTTCTTATTACGATACCCATCTACGCGTTTTGGCCACGGTTTTTGTTCTCGTTAATGTTTAGTATCATTGTTTTTTTTTTAAATTAAATATCTCTCATAGTTTTCTTCTTTGGCATGATGGTTATATAGGCGATAGAGTAAAGCACTACGAAACTAACCTCACTTTCTCTTCCCTCAGGAGTTTTACTCTGAGCGAAAGTATGAAGAAAAAAAAAGATCCTTTCCCCCTTTCACTTACCTGTCGACACCGTCTCCCGACTTTCGTTATCCCTCTTTTCTTTAACATCCTTTCCGATTTGTACATGTTATTTAATTTAGATCAATTTTTTGTTGGTTTTTGTGAATATTATCGGTTTAGTGTTGATGTTATGTTTTCTTTCTACTTCCCTTTCCCATTTTCTTCTCTTTCTCACAACCGTTTCTCGCTTTTATTTCATTTTACTTTGACTGCTTTGAGTCTGTTCGTGTTCTTTTCCCCGTAACACCACACCCCCCCGGGGTGCCGGTTTCCTCTCGATTGTAGTTTGCTTACGTTCAAGGATAGGGGAAGCTTAAACACACGTACCACACACACACAAAACAAAACGATCCCAAAGGCTTTCGTACACCGTCGCAACCGATGATAACTCTCATCGATCGTTGTGTAAAATCCTATACTCAAACTCAAACGCGGACGAGACACGCAAACAACGGGATATGTCAGTCGTGGTAAAGACAGGATAGCAAGACGTTACGATCAAAGTAAGACATAGTTAAGACGGAACATTTATCCCCTCGACTCCCCGACACGAGTTTGTTTCTTTATTGTTGTGGGAAAAGCACGCCCAAAATTGTTTTTTTTTCTTCCCATTTTACATCTACTCTATACTTTCTGTTCAATCACGCCCGTAATCACAAACAAGCACAGTCACGTGAAAAAAAAAACAAAACAAAAGGGAAATGGAAGAAACAGGACTTTGATGTCTTGTTGTCATCATCATACTATTATTATTATATTATTATTAATATTAATATTATTATTATTATTATTATTTCTAGTGAATGATAACGATTTTTTCGAAAAGAGATCAATAAAACTGTAAGCATAGTTGAAAGATTTCGTTGTTTGTTTGTTTATTTTTATGTCGGTTCGTTTGCGTGGGTTTCAGTTCGTTCCTTTAATCGTTCGCCTTTTCGTTCGCTTCCGTTCGATCGCCATTTTGCTTTGGTTTGCGCTGTTCCGTACGCAGAGAAGCGTTTCGCGAAACCAACAAACAAACTCCTATTACAATTATTAAACGGAATACAGGTAGTACAGACAAAAAATAAAATGAAATAAAACAAGCAACTTAATCGTAATCCCATTAATCCTAGCCGGAACCGAATGCAGGTCTCCCCCACTACCGCGTGATGGTTAAAATATGAAACCTTCCCCCTCCCCCACCCACCTCCCCCCCATCCCCTTGTTCCATATAAAACCCTTAAACGATGATAACGTTGATGATTATGATACCCTTCCACGCGAAAACACAGACACAGAGACTCACCGAACTATTACACCTAGTGGATTATATATAGAGAATATACAGGAGCATTATTATATTGTAGTGATTGTAGTGATTAGTAGCGTTTAAAAGTTATACAGCCACTCTGGCTGGCCCCTAGCCCCAGATTCATGGCGGTGTGTGTGTGTGTGTGTGCGCGCGCTCGCGTCATGCGTTGGTTTTTCCCACCCCGATCGCAATGCTCCCTATCCCCGCTGCTCCTGAACCATTTCTAGACTGCATTTTAGATGACTTTCCCGTCCCGAAGCGAGGTAAATGAACAGGAAACAATAATAAACGGGGAAAAAAAACCTTCCCCCATTCTACTTCGTTATTGAAAAAGCAAGTAAAATACACAGCTAAACACACCGAAACCAGATGCAGGATGGGCTACCACATGCAGTAAGTGGAAAATGTGCAGCAGAAGTAAGAAGAAAAAGAAAATTTATGAAACATAAAACATACAACAAACAACAAAACGAAACATTCTTGAACAATAAAACAAAAAATGAAAAAAAAAACGAACAATGTTGAATCGATTTTTACAAAATCAAATACAAAGCGCAGTGCTATTACGATGTAGAAACGCAACACAAGCACACACGCTCAGCAGGGGGTGTGTGAACAACGGCCAGTTGCGCGGCCAGTGGTGGTAATTATATATGTAGCGAAATTTAAACAACAACAACAACAACAACAGAAAACCAGAACGCTTAACATGCAAAATAAATTAAGAAAATAGTCAAAATGGCGAACGGGCCTGGCTGGCGGGTCGGGCCTAGTAATCTGATAATGATATAAAAATAAAGAAAAATAGTAAACACAGTAAATGGTTTGGTAGAAGTGGTGGTGGTGGTGGTGGTGGTGGCGATTTGAAAAAGGTAAACCCGTAGCGCATTTTTTGTTGTAGTAGCACAGTAGCTCTGTCGTACGTTAGTAGTGTGTGTGTGTGTTTGTATAGAGCGTAGCAGTAGCGGACACACACACACAAACACCCATATTCCCATACGCTGTTCGTGTGGAGGTTTTCTCCTTCGGTTCAAGTTCCTTATGACGATGGTTTGTTTGTAGGCATTCCTAGTAGGCTTGTGGTTTGAATCCTGTTTAACCGTTGCCCTGTTGCCGATATTGTTACGTTTTAAAACGAAAGAATCTATAAATGCTTTCACTAGCCGATAAGCTTGTGTTGTTTTTGATTTCTCTCAATGGATGCAACCATTTTATTTCAGATAATTATTCAGCGTGCTACATAGAAACAAAAAAGAACGTTAAAGCGTAAACGAAAACAGTGCAGCTAGTGAGACTGAATCAAACGTATAAAAAAATACGCCCCCGTTTGAGCGGAGCTGAAGCAAACAACTAACGTATTCATCTTAAGCAAGGTTACATATGCGAGCAATTACTAGCACTTTACAGTACTTAAACGTATTACCCCGGACGCTCGTTTGGGTTGCATTGGATGTTAATTCTCTTTTATGAGAAGTGGCCACTTGGTGTTGCGTAAAACGTTAAACGATCGAAAATGAAAGAGGAAGAAAGAGAGAGAGAGAGAGCTAACAAAAAACATACACATACTATATGATCGCCGAAAGAACCGAAGTTGTAAAAATAAATATAAATAAACATATTTCCATGATCAGATTGCATACGATCGGTACGAATTGATACTAAAGTTCGACAAATAGTTCCGTGCAAGTTCGTGTTTCTGTAAATGTTAAAGTGCCCATTTTAAGGTTCATATTCATGTTATGTTTGTTTGTTTGTTTGTTTTGCAACTTTTTGTAACCAAAATCAAATGAAACTATGTTAATAAAGCTGAGGAAATTTGTTAAATATTATCGGCAAAGACAAGCATTAAAAAACAACAGAGAATTCCGCAGCATCAGGATAAATAAACGCAGCCTTGGTTATTTCAAGCCGCAATGCTCAACGAAAAAAAAACGAAAAAAATAAACTCACCAAAATAAAGCACCTTATTTACCATTAATCTTTTGCCACCAACAAAACTGTAACCGATGCCGCTATGTGCGGTTGAAAAAGTGTCAAAAAGTGCCTCATCGTAACGTAAAAACGTGAAGCAGATCGACGAACCTCACGATGGGCATCGAACGCTGAAGAACGCATTCACCGTAACGATAGAGAAGAATGACATGTTAGCATATTCCGTTCGCACGAAGCAGACGAATCTTCAGGATCTTTCTGCACGTTTTGCTGTTGCTTCGGTTTAGTTCTTTACCAGTAGTAAATTCTCAATATGCTAAAGAATTCTCCATCGTTAGTTGTTAGAAGAAAAAATAGTAATATTAGAGCACCAGGTAGAGAAATTTAGAAATTTAGTTCCAGATGTAGTTTGCTCCTTTTCCATCAGAATCCGTTGCTCACACATTATAAGTTGCGTTAAATGGCCGAAGATACTAGATACTAGCTATATTGACTGTACGCTTCAACCATAGCCAGATGGCTATAGTAGTGGTAGTTGTAATACTAACCCAATGTTCACAAAACCCCATACGATAACCCAGGACTCATAATGATAATATATGATACATTATATTACGGGAAAAAAAAACACAGAAAATATTGGACATGAAAGTATGCTACCTGCACACACAAACACACACACACAAAACACACACGAGTGCGCTGGTTAACCTTTACAAAGACCCGTGGTACAATGTTAGGAATTAATTAAATTTAGAAAATGTCATGAGCTCGGAAGCCCAGAATAAGGAGCAAACACAACCACGCGAATCCTTAAAAATGTTTCAAGGAGTCATTACATTATTGGCTCTCTTAACGACAAAGGTAGAACGTCGAGAGTAGAACGCCTGCACGCTTTACCTACCACACAGGACAAAAACAGGATTAAACATAGTTGTGCAAGTGAATTGTCAGATGGGGCAGATGAAGAGAAAATGAGCAAGCATGTGAAGTGATACAAGCTGTACCCAAATCACAAACCCAAGTAGTGAAAACCGAACCTCCGAATCGGAGAAGCTGAGCGTGATTTAGCGAAAGGCTAGCGAAAGCGGTAGCAACAGAGTAGCGAAGCAAGCGCACCTAAGTAAAACGAAACAAGCAACTTAATCCAAGTAAAACATGTTCATAAAAATAAACGTAAAAACCAAACGCACTCCCGCTGCACTTGCATAACGAAAAAAAAAAATGCGCTGCTACAAGGCAAACGTTAAAATAGAACAACTGAAGGCAGTTTTACAAAAGCAGTAGACATAACATATACAAGAAGCGAGTAAAGGAAGTTGAAAATAAATCCACAAAATGCAAACCCTACGAGAACAGAAACATGAAAACATGCAGATTATTTAAACAAAGCTGTCCAACGCGGATTTATCGGCGCGAAACGATCACGAACACACGTACACCCTGTCCCAAGCAGGCGGCGTTATCAGCGCTGATTTGAAGGTGAGATGAATCACCCTTCATAGAATATGTAATATTTTGTGATGATATTATTAACAAAAACAAAAAACTATTATTATTGAATAAAAATAATCGTTTGAAACAATGCCCGGCACTGTGGTTGATGAGTTTCAAAACAAAACGACACTCACCGACGATGGTTTGACAGCAGCCGCAGCAGCGATGTGAGTGCCGTTTGCTCAACCGTGCATCACTGCCTGCCTTCCTGTCTGCTGGCGTAGGTGTTTTTGGTTTTGCTTCGTGATCGACGGTCAGTTTGTTTTTCTCCGCGGGATACTAGTGGTTTCTGAAGAAAATGCGCTTGAAACGCTAGTGTGGCACTTAACAGTGGCAAAACAATACATGCACAAAGGGCTTTGTGCCCGTTCTGGACGTTCTTCGATCGCTCACCTGTAGCGTTCCTTGCTGGTAAGTTTCCACGTACTGCCTCAAACATAGAAAATCGCAACGTGAGTCATTCCGCGTGTCTTGCATCTCCGGTGGCGGTGAAAAAATCCCATGTGTTTCTCCTGCATGATTGGATGATGCAAGTTTATTTTTAGCTAGTCTTCCACATGCTACTTCCCAGTCTTCCACGCATTCCAGATTGGATGGCTGTGTGCGGTGTGTGTTAATCCGAAGTTATTAGGCTAGATTACCGGCGGTTTGTTTGGTTGTTTATTTGTTTGTAAACAATCGTGAGTAGTTTTATGATTTTTTTAATGCGATTTTGTTTTGTGTTCGGTGAAAAATATCCTCGTTTATCGCGTCTACATGAAGATGATCCAGCGGGATGTTTGCATCGAAACATAACCCCAGCATAATCTTTGGAGTAGGGGATGTAAACAAACAGCAATACAGTGCAACATAAAGCTATATGCACAGAGTTGTTTACGATTTTTGGTGTTGAGTAATTTTTCTATTGTTGATAAATGCTTTCTTATAAAGTATGCCGCAAAACCATATAGCTTTTGACAAAATTAAAACCTGTTTTCCGTTATCAATGCTATTGTTGGACTAGCGCAGTTTGAATTGAAAGTCGTGTGCATAACTTTATTACTCGCACTGTTTCCGATGTTGACAGTCACCAAATCACAACAAAGCACTCATCGGGCACTCACGCGATTCGCTGTGTGGCGCTCTCCGGGCATGCGCACGTTGCCGCGAACCAACGGCTCATTTTCCCTTTCCGGTAGAAAAACTAACACCAAACCTTGTTTGTCATGTTTTTCCGAGAGTTTTTCCGTGACACCCACGTCTGAATGGTTGTCATCAAACAGACGACGGTCCATGGACGAAGAAAGAAAATATTGCAACATTTCTTACCCAACCGCTGGCGCTTCGTATGATTTCACGTGTCGCGAGTGAAAACTTGTCTCGAGTCCGTTGTATGGCTGGATTGGTATTCCATCTAATCCTGATGGTGCACGCTTATTAGTGAAAAGTTCGTCCGACTGACCCAGAAGCAAGGAAGGAGCTCGTCGAGTGTTTTGATAGTGCCATCGCAATGTTGCTGTCCGTTGATTGCCGTGTAATTTCGTGACCGTACAGTGATTGGTGATTGACACATGCTTCCGGAGCGAGTTTACACGCAACACCATGACGACTAACCGACTTCACAAGGTGTTCCTGTACAGCTTGGCCATCTCACTTATAGCCATCTTCATAACGCTCGCCAGCAAAGTGTTCCCGATCGCCAACTTGCCGCTGAGTAAGTAAACCAGGCGTAACCCCCGGCTACCAGTCTTTCATTGGTAACGTTCTAACAAACTCCTTCCCAGGTACGAATCTCATCATCGTCGGCACCTGCCTTGCGAACTTCGCCTCCGTCATTGCGCTGATCATTGGAATCGTAACGGTAGGTAACGCTTGGGAGGAAGCGCCACAGGTGGTAACGTAACATTTTGATTGAATAATAATACCCGTTTTGTCGTCTCCCGATTTTCCAGCGCCGACCTCGTCTGGTGAAGATCGTTAAAATCTTTAGCTACATACAGCTGGGTGCTATTTTCGTACTGATCTGTCTGGCCGCGGCACTGCTGTACATCGTAAAGGTGGACGTCGAGCATACCGTGGAGCCGGTAGTGCGACAGAAAACGTGACACCGGCACTAAATCGCACTGGCTAGCCTGCGGATGGGAATGAATTATGAGCCGTGCGCAGCTGCTTAGCTAAAGTAGGCCAAATCCAACCGACAAGGTGGCGAATCGAAGCATGCGTGTGATGTTTGTAAAAATATACCCAATTGATGTGGCAATAAATAATATATCTCCATGACAGTTTGATACGAGCGTTTGCGATCATACTCCAGTTACGAACTGTTTATTTCCCTTCTCAACTGGATCGGGTTTGAAATGTTTCATTTTCGCGTTTAATATGCCTATGTCAATAGCCCACATTTCTTGTGTTTGTTGTAGGTAGCGAAGGCGACCTGGAACACTGGTGCAACTGGTATCGGATGCACGAGGATCATCATGTGCAAATTTTTTTGCCTTCTGATTGCCTCGTGTAACTTGCTCACGATGGCGTACACGATCTGTATGATTTTGCAGTATCATGATGAGCAACGTAAGTATCATATGATATGCAGTATTACACTAACCGACGTTGAAAAAAATTTATTTTAGCCCTACTTGAAGTATTAGTATCTCCATGCTTAGCCAATATGGTACTAGCCGTACTATTGGTGATAGGAATCGTGAAGGTACGCAGTAAAAGGGACGCTCGAGTATCGTAGTATCTAATATTCCAATAAAATTTTACAGGAAGAGTTGTCTCTCGTAAGGCTGTTTAAAATATTTCTCTGCGCTCAGCTAATTTTCTCGCTGCTGATGATCGTTTACGGACATCGATATTTGGAATCGAGCAAAACGCCTTTCCTTGTGAAGATATGCTTCGGCGTTATGTTTGGTACGGAATGAAGACACTGAGAATTGTACTTGTTTGAATTGAAACTAACGTGTGCTTTACGTTTCAGGCGTTTGCGGACTCGAGCTGATAATTGTGTCTTCTACGTTGGAAAAGATGCGCAAAAAGCAAAATCCGGTCGAGGGTACGGTCGTCTACCTGCCCGTCTTGCGTACGGTCTGAGTATTTGTAGTTCAAATCGTGTTTTTTTGACTCGAATATTATTATACTAACATTTTAATGCCGAAATAAAAACATCTTCGTGTGAAAAGTTACTGTTTACTGTTATTCTTTATTGTGTCTTTCAAATGGATTAACATATTTAATAGTTTTTTGACTCACAGTTCAGTTCACGTTTCGTTTAAAGCTTCTAGAAGTGCCTCCACACGCTGGTGTCTCTGGAGCCATGCTGACCAATCGTGCCTTCCGTATTCTCACCTACCTGTTCGGTAGCATCAATGTTTTCTTCGTGCTTGTCATACTGAGCATGGGCGCTGAACAGCTACTAGTGGACTGTAAGTATACTTTACGGTAGATGGCACTTTCCGTTCGATTCGTAGTGATATGCTAAATCTCATCCACTCTCTTTAGGGCGGACAGCCATCTACGAGCTGGTGATACCGTGTGCCTTGAACATTATATTTGCCATGTGCTGGATGATAGGAGCTGGGCTATGGCGGCCCACCTTGATCGCAGTGTTTAAATACTTCACCTACGTCCAGATGACACTGTTGGCGGCGGTCATTCTCTACTCGGCGTACTACAGCTACGTCAAAGGCATCTCTTCCAACCTGCTGACCGTGATGTCGCTGCTGACTTCCTTATTTTGTAGGTTTGGGGCCTACTTTCCAAAAAGCACAGTTTTCTAATCGCCATGTTTTCCCACCTCCTTCCCGAAACAGTCCTCTCGCTGATGGAAGTTCTTATAGCGATCGGTACGGAGCGAGCGATAGCAAAAGAACGACACTTCCTACGATTGACGCACACCGGGCAGGAAATGTCCGACTGGAGTCACACATAGTCATACGCACAGAAAGGACACCTTCCCGGAGGGAAAATCTTTACCAGCTTTAAGCTACCGATGGCCTTATAAAAGATGTTGGCTTCAAAGCCTTCTACTATCTGTTGCGCTTCGAGGCAGTGTTACGTGGTACCAATGCTGAGCAGCACGAAAGCTGCGCCTAGTTTGTAATGTACGATATTCTGCCAACGTATACCTCATTTATCTTCTGTAGGCCTTAAGTCAATGTTTATGATATTAATAAATAGAAAAAGTGTGCAAATAAGCAAACTAGTCTATTTAGTGAACGTTACATTTACACGGTGAAGCTTTTGAAAAGCTCAAATAATTCTTTCCAGACATCTGCAAGCTTTCCATTTCAAATTTTCATTCCATGCATTTATGTATAAACCTTGTCAA
>JXWZ01001766.1:0-56416 GCA_000956215.1 Anopheles farauti No. 4 | reverse complement strand
AGCCCCAACGCTCAGTACTATAAACAAATTATCGTTTTGTACCCAATAAAACCGTCAAATTCCGTTGCGGGAGAAACAAGAACGCGTACAAAGTTATATGCCTCTAATATAACTTAGGTGGATGGTTTTACGGTTCTGGGGTCACGATGAATCTTCCCTTACTTGTTGGCTCGTCAACGTCGTCGTCATCGTCGTCGTCGTCATCGTCGTCGTCGTCGTCGTCGTCGTCATCGTCGTCGTCGCTGCCGTCATCATCGTCGCTGCCACCGCCGTCCTCATCTACATTGGATATCTACGCTTCCGATGCGGTGGAACGTCGCTTCCCTTGTCCATATTCCGGGCACGGGAAAGACCCGTCCGTCCGTGGAAGGCTTCTCGCTTTTAAAACGCACCCGTCATCTCTTTCTCTATTCCGTTCCACCCCTCTCGTTCGCCATTCAAGCGTACCTGTGTGCTGTGCGGGAGTGAAGAAGGCCATAGGTACTGCGGGCAGCAGCAAGACAGGTGAGCAGAGGAAACGCAGGCTCAGCAAAGGCACAGCACGGCGGACGGACGGACGGACGAGAAGGGATGTGTGTGTGTGCGGTGAACACAGATACACACGGCTTGTTTTCCTTCTCTACTACTCGTCTTCTTCGTCGGATTCGCATGCCTTCGTCGGTTTCGTGTACACACGCAGAGGGTGTAGCGTTTCACCACCGGGGCCCGGGCAGACCCAGCTAGCAGGCTCCTCATTCTTTGGCGTGGAACGAAAGTGAACGGTCGCGAGTGAGTGTGTTTGCCGCCTGCTAGTTGTATCGCTGAAGCTCGTCGCGAACGTGTCGTTGCATTTGGACGGGTGCAAGGGTGGAAAAACTCATCACGCTTTTCAAGGGTGTCCACCAGAAGCAAAGGAAGCCGTTGATGCTTCACAAGACGGTTGGTCAAGTGTCGCGAATCGTGTGAAACGAGTCGGTTGCTTGCAGGCAATCTCCTATATATGCCTCCGGTGCCTGAAGTGACCAGTGAAGTTCGCCCAGCCGGGGTCATTGCACAACGACACAAAGCACTGTGTGGACATTCACTGACAATGTGTTGTGGCCGTACCCGCCGTCGCACATCCGAATAGAAACTAACAACTGGAGGATCCTCGCTTCCCAACTGACGTTCCAGCGACAGTCCTGCCGGACACGGTGCCTGGCAAAAGCTAAGCAAAAGATAAATAAATAACCCGCAACCGCGAGCGCGCGTGTAATTACGAACTGCTGTGAATACCGGTAGTTGACCTGCTCCTTTTGCCGCCGAACCGATTGAACCAACCGGTTTCTATACCAGCCATATGTGTTTGCACAAAGCCGCGCATCGGACCGACGTTGGAATTTCGCGCTGCACCACGACACCATTTCCGCTCAAACAGGCACACCTGGTGGCCCCTACCACTATCCATGACCTGTCCCCACAGTAGCCAAAGAAAACGGTATTCACGGTTAAACGCGGTTTCTATAGGAACCGTACGGGCGGGCGCTCCTTGTTTTGTTGGATCAATCAATCCGAGCAGCTACTGCCGAAAAGTCCTGGCATTGTTCCAAACGTCAAATCGGAAACGTAAACAAATCGCGTTGGAGGCGAAAAACAAAAACAAATGCCCTTGGCTGTGAACTAGTTTAACGTACTCATTGTTGGTTGGTTTTCCGTGGCGATTTGGGTGGCAAGAACAAGGAGAAAGTCTCGACCGCCAGCCAACCAGCTCAGTTTGCGACCCCGTGCATCCGGAGCACCATCGAATGGCACGAAATTGCTCCATTTAGCGCCGTTTTGACATTGTGATCGTTTCCGTCTTATTCGTGAGTGTGATTCTCCGGCGTTTAGTGTGGCGAAGGTGAAACCACCTTCAATGGTAAATTTGCCTTCGCGCGGTCTTTTCGAAGCTGAAAAGAAATCTTCCACCACCATTCAGCCGCAGTGATCGAACGAAGATTTTGCAGTGTGCAGCTTGTAGTGAAACTTCCGCAGCGAAGTTGCTGTGAATGTTAAAAATTACGTTCCACACACCTCGCGTGGAATTTGTAGCGTCTCCGTTTCTCCATCTCCTTATAAGTCACGTGCAGTTGCGGTGTTGTGGAAGCCACATTATAGGAATGCGTAAGGAAATTGGTCAAGAAGAAGAGAAAGAAGCAGTAGCACATTACACTAAACGCTCCGTGTAAGAGCGTAGTATGTGAGGGAAGTGGGTGGAGAAAGAGGCAAAAAGTGCAACGATTCGCAATCAAAACCTGCCCGCTGCGGTGTGTGAAGAAAGCGACTTCTGTGTTTCTGTGTACGTGTGCCCGTGTCCGTGTGAGCATGCAAACGAATGTGCAATCATCATATTCCGTGTTGCATATGCGATAAGTGCAACTAGAGAGACTGTGGATGTGGATGAAAAGCGCAGCAAAACAAAACTAATAATTATAACATATGTACGTACCGGTTGGTTGCCGGGGAAATTGTACGCGCGCATCCAGCACCAGTACCGCCGTCGTCGAAGATATTAGGAGTAGGAAGATAAGGAAGCGGCAGAAAAGTGCATCCAGCCGTCGCTAATGCACGTCACCCGCGCCGCCGGCAACGACAACAAGTGCAACGAGTGTGAACGCACAAGTGCTTCTGGCTGCCTGCATGGTGGTTAGTCACTCTGTATGACGCCCATCGTGAGCTGCACAAAATGAGGATCCTCAAGCACTGGTAATTAACTGCGAACGGGTGGTGGTGTAGCGAATTTGGTACAATTTTTCACTTCAAAAATGCAACGGCGCATTAGTTCCAGTCACTCCTCGGCTCTGTACTCCTTCGGGTACCCGGGCTGAACACTGGAAAATATGAAGCAAGATGACTTTATGATCGAGGATCGACGCTAGACGATTGGAATAATTATCCCCGACACGACCGGTTCTCTCCTTTCAAGCGAACCTGCAAACAATCGTACTGTCAGCCATCTTGAAACCCTTCCCGCATTGTTATGGAGATGACGCGGCCCGGATGAAGCGATCACGGCTCAGACTAGGGCATTAGAATGGCTACTGGTTCCCTCTTACTAGCCGTAAGTGGCTCCGGAGGCAACACACCTAGGAGTCTAGAAGTCGTCATACCGGATAAGCGTCGTAAATTAGCCTCTTATGGTATTCCCATTGTTCTCAGGGTGTTGTTATCCTCCATCTTTACGTGTCTTCTAGCTGGTCGGTT
This sequence comes from Anopheles farauti No. 4, assembly GCA_000956215.1. Classification (NCBI taxonomy): domain Eukaryota; kingdom Metazoa; phylum Arthropoda; class Insecta; order Diptera; family Culicidae; genus Anopheles; species Anopheles farauti No. 4. Next base: position 53,215 of record JXWZ01001766.1, on the reverse strand, counting down.
TCTGGAATTCTGGAAGGTGTCATCCGAGGTAAAGGATTAAAGAGCTCACACTGAAAGGCACACTGGACACTGGCAATTGTAATGTCCGGGAAAATTACGAGTCTTTCATCGAAATCGAAACTGATATCTATACATTGAATCCCAAAAGCATTCAGCATTTATAAAGTTCCAGAAAAAACACCTAATCCATATTGATGGTTGCCAGGTCAAGACAAGTTTTTCTTTTTTGGATTATGAAAAACTCAATTTCTCACGCTAGTTATGTAAAATTACTCTATGGTCTTTTGTGACCTTTTCTTTTCATATCCAACGAAAAGCCCGAAATCCTACCAAATTTTCGCCTGAACATTACCGTAGGAATGAAGCACAGATAGACACAAAACGCGCTCTTCCTAATGGGGAAGGTAAATATTGTTCCCATGGTTAACGTGTTTTTTTTTGGTCTAGCAAAAAGGCAGCGGTACGCACAGGTAAACTCCTGCACCGAAGAAAGCCTCCCCAGGCCGTGTCCCAGGATTAAAGATCCTGAAATCGGCAGTACAAACAAACAAACGCACCGGAACGGAACGGAATTTGTCCTTCGTGGAGGTTTCCATCCGTCGAAACGTTGATCGATCGTGTCCGGTGGAATGTTTCAAGCGATCATCGGTAAAGTCGCTTTGTTTGTGTTTGTGGGCCGTACATCGCAAGTGTTTGCCTTCGTATCCGGCTCCGTGCAGTCGAACCTCCCGATCTGTGATTTGAGCCTATTAGCCAACGTACCACCGCTCCCATTATGTCGATCGATTAATGATTGATCTCCGGACCGGAAGTCTGTCCCATTGTAGACCTTCCCTCCCAAGCGGCGGTAACGTCATCACAAAACACACGACACTCCCCATTGCGTGGTGACTTTTCCACTTCGTGTGCAATCTCTTTCAATGTCCTACCCTTCCGCTTGTTGCGTGTGCCTTTTGACTTTGAATGCATCCCACCTCCACCGTCGATCGTGCAATGGATGTGCTCGTGTTGGAAGTTTCCCGCGTCTCATTTCTCCCCTCTACTCTACTCTACGCTAACTTGAAACCCCCGATATCGAGCAAACCTCCCAGCCACCGATAGGAAGTCATCGCTGTGAAGTGGTTTGCAACAAACCCCCGTGCGCGTGATTTGCAGCAGTTTTGCCCCTTCCGATCGTCGCCATTGCTGGTTCGCATTCATCCGCGACCGAAACCACCCGTCATCCGTCATATGGGGCGTTTTTTATTTTTGCTTTTGCTTGTGCGTTCAACTTACTTCCGGTGCCGGCAGGCGTGCGGCGCATCGACTTTTCACTTCGAAGGGGCGCGTTGGCTGGTTTCAACCTGCGTCGGTTTGTTGCGAGGACAACCTGTCCGAAACTGCGAACACAAATCGCTTCCGCCGCTCTTTGCCGAGCGGAAGTGGGTAGATTGTTTGTGAACCGTGAAATTAATTTCGTCCATCACCCAGCTCCAGATGAACGATCAAAGATAAGCGCCCAAATCAAGAGAGTATTTTCAGCAAAGTTATTCCGACCACCGAACCGAACAGTAGCGAGGGCACTGATCTTAATGCAGCGCCAGCAAAAAAAAAACCTAAAGAGAATCAGCTTTGCCACGATCAAGAATGTCAAGCGTCTGGTCGGGGAAAGACAATGGATATTTCTTCATTTCCACTCGTATGGCAAATTTTCGACCGGTAGAAAATCAACAAACCCCATTCCGGCTCAGTTTACCACGCGGCGGTAGATCGAGGATCGTTTGCCGCCTCCCGGAGGCAAGTTGGTTTTGGGAATTTCATCGTCCCGTTCCCGCTCTTGCCGTGCACAAAAAATCCCAACGGTCATAAAACAATAAACAATCAGCGTGTAGAAGGGATGTTCCCGTCTTCTTGTAGCGGGTGGAAGTTTCCCAACGTGCGTTCTAGTGTCTCCTCTTCTAATCCGAGAACGAGATAGGGAACGAGTCGTGAGTGATGGAGGAGTAATTTAAGATTCCCACATCGTGCCGCTCGTCAGCGTTTCGGGCGAGACAGGTACGCGGTGTGTGTGTGTATCTACACAGGTTCATTTCGTATTCTTCACAGAGGGTCTTCTCACAGTGGAAGCGATACGCGCAATACCTTTCCTTTGAACGTGTTTCCGTGACTCGAGATCACGTGTATATGTGTGGGTATGTGCGCGTGAGGTGCCATTCGGTGTGTGTGTGTGTGCACATAGGTCGATCTTTACCTTCGCATAAGAACCCGAACGATGCGCGTCTCTTGCGTCTTCTTTGCACAGCCGCCTTTGTCCTGTGGGCTGCCTCCATCAGGGGCGCGCTATTGCCTCATTGACCAAGAATGCGGTTGTTGTGCAGCGCTGTTTTACCTTTTTTTTCTATCTTACCTTTCCGTATCTTTGTGGTTCGTTCTATGCAACCTGCAAGTGAAGCGCCCGTAGTCAGGGCATGCAGTCCCTTTTTTACGTTGACTCACGAAAAACGGATCGAGAATGGACGGAACGGAGTCATGCGCATACCACGATCCCTCCAAACAGAACTTTCATTCATCGTTTTCAACGATCGCATGATCATCGCTCGTTAGTGCGTTTTTTTTGCTTGCCGTACGGTTTCCTGCTGTTGTTGTCCAATTGTAACCAGAAGCAACTGCTGTTGATAAATATGCTTCAAACGAGAGTAACAAAGAATATGATAGGAAAAAAATAACGATTTCAAAAAGCAACCCCGGTTGTTGTTATCGTTCCGGGAAGTGAGTAGGGGAAGATCACTTTGTAATAGGGACGATTGTGACTTGTTTCATGTTTCAAAACTTCAAAGACAGCAGCCATTGCAATATTTGAGCAGAGGTGGGATTAAAAAAAAATACTTTTGAAATTTGTGAAAACTAATTCTGGATTTATGTTTTTTTTTCACGCCGATCTCTTCCTTAGGCCTCGCAGACGCAGTGGCTCCAGCATCGTCGTGCTGGGCGGTGATGACACCTTGAAGCCCTCCATACCTATTGATGACTATCAGGAGGACTTGGAAATGTACAATATGTTAGCGGCAAACCAGGACAATGGTAAGCGATCGCTATCACGCCCCATGTGCACCAACCCTAGCGTTGCTAACGTGCCACGTATTTTGTACATTGTAGGACCACACCGGGAAATGGCTGTCGATGTACCTGAATCGTTCATAGCCAGAAACAAAACGCCACCGCGTTATCCACCTCCACGAAGCGCGACCGCGGTGGCAGCGACACCGGCAGCCCCGGCGACACCCGCGTCCACCCAGGTAATTCACGTTTCCAACGCAATGCCTCAGGTTGCGAAACACCACCAGCAACATCACCATCACCAACATCATCACCATCCCCATCATCACCCGACGTCGAACGGTGGCGGGGTCTCGCTGGAGCTGGAACCGCTCGACTCGTACAGCGATCGGCACCTGTCCTCGCTGGACAGCAGCCAGGAGTGCGTGAAGAAGGGCGGCTCCAGCAAAGGCCCCTCGTCGCTCGGTTCGGTGACGAGCGAGTTCGATCCGCTGTCGGCGTCGCTCAACAACGGCTACAGCCACCAGCTGCGCAAGCATGCGAGCGATCTGCGCGGCTCGCTCAGCACCAACCGCAGCACGTCGCCTTCCTCGTCGGGTGATCTCGGTCCGCCCGAGTACGATGTCGGACCGCACCGGGAGCTGCCCGTCGACGTGCCGGACAGCTTCGTCGAGATCGTAAAGGGACCGCCACGCTACCCGCCGCCCAAACCACTGATCATTAAAGACGTTATCAGAAAGAAAGAATCATGCTCATCCAGCGAATCCATTGATAAGCCCAAACCGCAATCGCCGCAGTCGCCGGCGCGAAACGAGGTATAATTTTTTGTTGTTGTCTTTACTGTTTTTCTCCTTTCGCAACCCATTCCCTTAACTTATCCTGCCTCCTATAAGTTTTTGTTTCGCCGTTGGTTGACTCACTCTACGTTACATTTCCTGTAAACATCATATCGAAACACAGACACACCCACACACACATGCACGCATTACTTATGATACTTTTTGTATACCACCCCATGGTCATACCAGTTCATGATCATGCAGCATGCACCATTATCACCCTCTCTTTTAGAACGTTACATTTTGTGAGATATATACCATTCGTTGAACCATAGCTCAAATAGTGATTCTTTAGTGACTAATAGTATAAAGATTTAGCAAAAAGTAGTTAGACTTCGATAGCAAACATTTAAAGTAAATTTGAAGTAGTCATTCTTTTTCGTATGCCATAGTTAGTACTTATGAATTATGCAAGATTGCACAAAAAAATCTTTAAAACAAGCTAGCTAAACGTTCAGTCGGTTTCAAAGCCTTCTTCAATAAGGCGTTTTTGAATGCTTTTTGACAAAGTTTTGTTTTAAATTAGAAATTTTAAATTCAAGCTCAAAATTGCAAACATCACAAGTAACTACATTTACATTCATACACACCAACATTATCGTTTCGTTGATAAGTTGTTTGTTAAAGATTCCTTCCATCGCTACATCCTCAAAGTTTCGCCCGGATGTCTTCAGGTGATATTGCGACATTGGAAGTCTCTGTGTAGTTCTTGAAGTTATTTAGAGTCGTTTGAATGTACTTCGTGTGCAGTAGTGGGGAGGTACTTCTACGTGGAGTTGTGGACCAGCTCAGACTCTTCCTCTATGTCTCTCAACCTAGTGTGGTGGCGTGTGCAGCACAATTACTACAACGTAGCCGGACAACGAACCGTATTTCCATCTAGACAATTCAAAAACAACAATTCTAGCACCTAGTCTAATGACACACGTCTGCACGTCCTGTTTCCGTTTCGTTTTTATTCCTCAGCTCAATGGTTCGACGAAGCCGGTGCCACCGCCGCGGGATCATCTGCGGATAGAGAAGGACGGCCGGCTCACCAATCGTGCACCAGTACCAGCCCCACAAGTGCCAGATCGTAAGGTTGTGCCGATCGCATCACAGCACCAGCATATCGGCCAGGTCCTCGAACCGACTCCGGATCAGTTAGATAGCATTAAGAAGTTCCAGGTAAGCGTTCCACGAGAGCAGCTATTGGCACCTTCCCCATGCCGAGACTCATTAGCATGGCGATGTGTAGCGCGCGCTGAACGACAAACTCACCCCATGCACCCATTAGGGGTTCGAAGGAAGAAGGTGCCCTACTAAACGCACCCCGTTGCGAGAATTGACAAACAAACAAAACGACCAGGGCGAGAGCCCCGTAGTACGCACACCAATACGCGCGCAGACACACACGCTAACACGTCGTACGTACGCACTCCATACCTACCTGTGATCCCTCGCGTCGGACAGGTGAAATTGGTAAGCGTTTGATAGGTGGCGGCCGGTTTTTCGTGTGGGTGCAGTGAAGTAGAACGCTGGTGTGCGTGAATGCGTCCGATGCCACCCCGTTCCCATGTCACCGATGCATACAATAACCACCGATGTTTGTGTGTGTGTGCGTGTGCATCGTTGAGAATGCATCCCCCATGCGCGCGCTACCCTTATTTCTCCATTCAAAACACACACCCTTGGCCACCATTCATTGCGCCAACCAGCCAGCCAGCCAGCCTGACTGAACCATACGCAAGAGGGGCCATACGCAACAAGACAAAACAAATGCAACCGGGCCCGTGTAGATGTTTACATTTTGCCAATCACGAGATTAAGCTTACCTCTTTTTGTCCACCGTGGAATGTAAGCCACAGTGTTTGTGTGCTTTTTTTAAACGGTTACATTCATTATTACAACAAACGTTGGGGCCGTTTGGTGTGGTTTACTTGTTTCAAACTTTGTGTTTGTCTCTCTGTTCCCGGTGCGCCTCGGGGGGAAACTACAGCAGACTTTGTTAGAGAGAGGGAGAGAGATCGGAAATTTGAATTCCATGCAATGGTCATCTCCAGTTTCGGGTCCACCGGGTTCAGGTGCGGTGCATCAAAACAAAAACACCGAGCCAGCCTGCTTCGATGTATGCGTGATCCACCTCGCTCGGTAGGAAAGTATTCGACGCGACCACCGAATCCGCGTAGGCGATGGAAATGCGCGACAAACAGTATCACAACAACGGCGCTCGCGTCCGGACGCATGCCGCGGGAACTGGAACGGGTGGTGCGTGTGTTTGGATGTGTTTATTTGTGTGTGTGTTTCACGGAATGCGCAACGATTTCAGGCGAGGAAATGCGAGAAGCTCAAATCGGAAGCAAATTTCCACTCGCCGTGTTGAAAGTGCGATAAGAAGCGGCCATAAAAATCTCGCACCGGTGGTGATTCACGCTGGATTGCGCTTTATTGAAGTGTTCGATCGTAATCGAGTTTCTTGCGTGGAATGGAAGATAAGAAAGACAGTCAGAGATATCAGTTTCACCCGTACACCTGTACGATGTCGTGGCAGAATTAGCACTCGAAACCCTTTCCCAGGGTCACCGGAGGTTTAAGTGGTCTGGGTATTTACACGAACCGCGGCTTGTCACGTCTGCCGGTGATCTATCGATCGAAAGAATGGATAATTAAATTATCCACCGACGTGCTTAAACGTGGAACCGTATCAGCTGGTACCGCGGCGCACAACAGGAACAACCGTGGTTTGATAAGACTTCCAAGTTGTGCGACAATTTGTACCACGATTTGCATTTGCGTTTCGATGCCTACTTTGACCACTGTGTTTACCGTTTCGAAAACTGTGCGATAGCAACCCCTCGCGGGTAGGAAGAAGCTGATGATGTAATTCATTACCGGACACCGGTTTGCTCGTTTCTATGATCGCATCGCCTAGCTCAGTTCGGGTGTGAGAGTCAACGCCGAAGCGTCGCGTTTGTTGGGTGTGCGAATCGCATCGCGATCGTGTTGTGTGCTTGTGACCTTCTTTCCGGGCGGTGGAGTGGGAGAGATGTCCTAGCCGTGACAGTCTGCAGAACCTTGCCACTGGCACCGGTCACCGGTGGACAAATTTCGCAAACTGGTTAGGCTCGCGGGCAGCTCGCACACGGCCTAATTGACTTTCTATTTCGACCGGCTACCAACATGGCGGTGTGTTCAGGTTCCCTCGCATCATAGTCCCCTGGGAGTGGGTTGCCAACGACAACGCCGACGACAGTGGCGACTCTCTGCCCACACTCGCGAGCGATCCGAAACTGTGAGCTTTGAGCCAAAAGAGCAGCAAACCAGTTTGCTGGAGAAATTCCTGCGATAAAGCTGCGGTGTGTTGTTGCGAAAAGTCGTCAGCCACCCGAAACTGTTCCCCGCTGCGTAGCGAAAGGCTTCCTGGCAACGTGAGTCGGGCGCATTTGGATTTTGAAGCGCTTCTATAGCGGTTCAGGTTGCTTCTTTCTTTCACCCCTAGCGCGTTGCTATCCTATCGACTGTGCAACAGTAGGCAAGGTTGTTACACACGTTCTGACCTTGCCGCAGTGAAGCAGCTGTGCAGCGATAGTAGTTCGTGAGCTTCGAACGATTTTGAAACGTTACGGCGTGAATTCCGTGTGCTTGCGCACTTGTCTACTCGCGTCTTGCTCTATCTCTCCGGCCGATCGTCAGTCGAGCGATCGTGCTCGGTAGTGTGCCGCCAGTAGGTATCGGGTTGTATCGAAGATGATCGCCCGTGCTCATCAACAACCCCCCGGGGTCAAGGGAACGAATGGGGTTTCTCTTACTCCGTCCAATTACGCGCAAAAGCAGGCAAGTTTGCGTGTAAGCGCCCTACAGCAGTGCGGTTTCAACAGGGTCATTCACTATCTGGGAACTAACTCTCAACATCACATCTCCTCATTTCGTGTCACAGGAGCAACTTCGACGGCGAAGAGAGGACGAAGAACGGATAGCGGCCCAGAATGATTTCCTCCGGAACAGTCTGCGTGGTTCACAGCGGCTGCGAGCCCTCCAAGACAACCCGATCGAGAAACCACCAGTCGGTGTCGACAACGAGGCGTACGCGGATGATGAAGTCGTGGAGAAGATCATCGGTATGCATCACCTTCGGCGGGTTCAAAGCGATGGAAATCTAATCCGCATTTGCTCGAACATTAACAGGGTACAGTGAGCTGGTTGCGGCACTGCAGCGACTGCAGGGACATCTGAACAAACATGGCCTGGCGACACTCGCTGGCAGAGTGACGGCAGCCCAGAGCCTACTGCTCGGACCAGGCATTGCCCGTGCGCTTGCCGTCCGTACGGCGGTCCTGGAACGGCGGCGTCCGAAAGTACCCAACCCCATCTGCCCGAATGCTCAAGCATTAGCTAAGGATGTAAGTCAACTCCACCGGCAGGAAAGAGTTATTCCGGCAGGTTTTAATCGAATACTCAAATTCTCTGTCTCACTCGCTCTTTAGTGCGTCGAATCTCTGGCACAGTCCGGTTCACCGACCGCAATAGAGCTGTGTGATCTGCTGTCCACGTACGAGATGGAAGGTTTGCTGCTGGCGCACGATCGGATCGCCTCGACCACCGATCGATCGCCGATCGCCTCGTACGGTGGAAGCCCGGTCACCGTCCCCATGCCATCGCTCAGCAACAACATCAACAACAATAACACCTTGACCAGTGCAGCGGTGAAACCGGCCACTGTCATGCCATCAATTCCAAATAACGCTAGTTTAGTGAACAATAACAATAACAATATCGCTAAGGTAAGATCCCAGGTGGTTGCTAGGTTACGCGATTGTTCGCCGCACACTACTAACGCCTACTTTACACTGTACTTGCAGAGGGAACCAATGAGTGTGCCTCTCGGTGTGTTACGCGACGGTAGCCAGGATCACATCAAAATCATTCAGATCGAGAAATCGTCCGAACCGCTTGGTGCCACGATTCGCAACGAGGGAGAAGCGGTCGTCATCGGCCGTGTCGTGCGCGGTGGAGCGGCCGAAAAGTCCGGCCTGCTGCACGAAGGTGACGAGATACTCGAGGTGAATGGTATCGAAATGCGAGGCAAGTCAGTGAACGATGTCTGTGCCCTGCTCGGTTCGATGACGGGTACGCTTACGTTTCTGGTGGTCCCGGCCGGTGTTCCCCAGATCCTGCCCGGGCTCGGTATGCGCGATCCTCCGGTGCTGCACGTTCGCGCTCACTTCGACTACGACCCGGAAGATGATCTGTACATACCGTGCCGGGAGCTGGGCATTAGCTTCCAGAAGGGCGACGTACTGCACGTGATCTCCCGTGATGATCCCAACTGGTGGCAGGCGTACCGGGAGGGCGAAGAAGATCAGACGCTTGCCGGACTGATACCGAGTCAATCGTTCCAACACCAGCGTGAATCGATGAAGCTTGCCATTGCCGGTGAAGTGGGTTTGCGCACCCGCAAGGACATTAACGGTAAGGCGGGTGGAGGATCCACGCTACTGTGCGCCCGGAAGGGGCGCAAAAAGAAGAAGAAGGCGAGCAGTGAGCATGGGTATCCGTTGTATGCGACGGCCACGGCGGACGATCCCGATCCGGAGGAGATTCTCACGTACGAAGAGGTTGCGCTGTACTACCCACGTGCATCACACAAACGGCCGATTGTGCTGATAGGACCACCAAACATTGGGCGACACGAGCTACGGCAACGGCTGATGGCCGATTCGGAACGTTTTGCTGCCGCCATTCCTCGTAAGTGCGACGACCGACATCGCCGTTCGTGCGCAAAGAAAAGAAAATTAACATTTCACTTTGTTTTCACAACCAGATACGTCACGAGCGCAACGGGAAGGGGAGGTGCCCGGGCAGGACTACCATTTCATCTCCCGGCAACAGTTCGAGTCGGACATTTTGGCCCGCAAGTTTGTCGAGCACGGTGAATACGAAAAGGCGTACTACGGTAAGTTTCAGGTAGCGAAAAGGCCGTTTTGTTTGCACGATTCTAATTCTCCCGTCGTTGCCGTTTTTCATTTTGTTCAGGAACATCCCTAGAAGCTATCCGAGCGGTGGTGGCTAGTGGCAAGATATGCGTGCTAAATCTGCATCCCCAAAGCCTCAAGCTGCTTCGCTCGTCCGACCTGAAGCCATACACCGTGCTGGTGGCACCGCCAAGTTTGGAGAAACTGCGCCAAAAACGGATACGAACCGGAGAACCGTATAAGGTTCGTAATTTGCTTCTTTTTTACCGTTCCCGCTCGGTGTATTCTAACGATGAGATTTTCACCCATAGGAAGAGGAACTGAAGGAGATTATCGCAACCGCACGCGATATGGAGGCACGTTGGGGACATCTGTTCGACATGATTATCATCAACAATGACACGGAACGGGCTTACCATCAGCTGCTGGCGGAAATCAATTCTCTGGAGCGGGAACCGCAGTGGGTGCCAAGCAGTTGGCTGCACAACTAGTAACAACACGACCGAACGAGTTTCCAAGCTAGCTGGGCTAGTTGTCTACATGTTACTGCGGAGTAGTATTACAATCCGAACACCTTAGTACCGTACCGTACCGTTTGAAAACTGTAGATCAATCTGTTAATAGGAAGAGGATACTCTTGATACTCCAGGAAAGTAGCAGTCCTATTCCATGCATTCCCGGCTTCAAGCAACCTCAAGCGGGTTTATTGAAACTGTTGAACACATGAATCGGAAAGTGTTGGCAGCGGGAGGGGGAAAAAGAGCGGACCGATCGGGTAGTGAACCACACTAGACGTGACCCTATCTACCCACTCCCAAAACACTCAATAGATTCTTATACATATGCATATAAACATATATACATGTACGAAGAAACCTATACTTTATTGAACTTGTTATGTTATTTCTCTACCACATTGTCCCTATTTGTGCTCGGAAATGCACACGGGCGCGTGATCGAGGTTGGGGTCTCCCGTTTCGCTGGGAAACAACCCCCCGTCGAGTGTGGTACTTCTTCCCGATACTAGTTTTTACCTTTACCTAGGAACCAATTATGTACCACAGCGTGCGCCGGGGATTCGGAACGTTCTAGCACGCATACACAGCCAGAATCTGCGATTATCGGTGGTTTGTTATATTTTAGCGTTTATTATTTTTGTCTGTGCTGTTGCCGTTCCATCGGAAGGTACCCGCTAACACTGCGTCCCCAATATATTAGTACTGTACGTTCTGTTTTAGAATAATGAATGTTTTATTTATCTAGAGTTTTATGTGGCAGTAGACAGCAGTGTAGGGAAATGGGGGAAATATACACGCACGCGATTGCATTTTTCGTCCTCAACAATCTAGCGTGCGTGGTGTGTGTGTGTGTTTGTTCTAGTGGAGCAAGCTGTAGTTTAGGAAACTGGAAGCGAATGAAAACGCGTAGCGGGCAACATTAAGCACCCAAGAGAGGAAACAAAAAAAGAGAGAAACAAAACCCGAGTACACAATAAAAAAGCAATTTCTAAGTGTCGTAACAATACTATCAGCGTAGTAGGAATGGGATACTAGTGAGGAAACAAAAACCGAAATGCAAAACCCCCTCGATTATGAAACACGAAAGCATACAAAAAAAAACAATGTATTGTAGTTACGATAATAAAAACAAACAACCAAGCAAGTAGAACAAACTATAATGATTGGAAAACAAACTCGTACATAGATTACGATATAAAAAAACACACAAGCACACACATACAGTGAGCGGAAAGGAGAATAAATGAAACTTAAATAATCAACAGCAAACAACCCGCCCGTGGCCCTGTGGTGAGAAATGGACGATTAGCGATGTCGGAGGTAGTCATTCTCGAAATTTACACGAAACAAATCAAAATAATTATAACACAGCAACCGGTGCGCTTGGTTGGCACGGCTGCGTTTCCTAAGAACATTATTACTTGTGGGAAACCCTTTTCTTCTAGAGACAACTAATAAATGCAATGCCACAGACTAGAATCAAGCATGCCGGGCTAGAATGACCAGCACCATTTAACTTTTGTGACATGTGTTCCGAGGTATTCCTTTATCACAAACAAATGATGAGTGCTCGTGTTCGAAATTCCAAATCATGTGCTGCCAAATCGTGTATTTGAAATGATAAAGCTTCGAAGCACTTGATAGTACATCCTTCAAATATCGGTATGTTAGGATTCAATCGGAACGAAGTTGAAAAAAGATAGAATACTAAACACAGTCCTAGCCTACGGTCATACAATTCGTCCGATAGAATAGCTATCTCCATGCCAAAATCAACCGGAAACAACGGAGCGGAAGCGTATGCAAGTAATGCACCAAACTCTTTTAGAACTTTTCCCATATTTCTGTTGTACTGAGTAGCAATTGTATCAATCCATTGAATTAAATTGCTCACTTGAAGCACTGATCGGGAAGTTATCTGGAGCAATAACGGGTAGCTTAAAACTGTTCCAGACACTTCCCCGTCTAACATGATCCTTGTCTAGAATCTGCTCACAACAACAAAAAACGCTCACAATAAACGCCAAGTCAGGTGCGCCGTTGGCGTTCGCTTCAGGCTGATCCCTGTAATATTCAAATCGGTTCACAATGGGGAAAGATACTATGGTACATTTAAATTGCATCATCTGGATCATTGAGTTCGTAAATGGGAAGCAAAGCCGAGCGCCATGAGAAGACTATTTTGAATAATGTGTATTTTTCTATGTCAATAAGTGCGAGCGTAAGGTATTCGGGTTTCTTTTTACTTCATTTTTCACGTCGTTACATTTTGATAAGTAGTATTTTTACAATACATACCGATTGCAGTTGCTGTTCATACAAATTAAACCTAATTCAACACATAATTACATGCGGACGGACGATAGTAGGTGAATAAAGAACAAACCATTAACGAAAGGCATCCAACTTCAATCTACCTGTTAAACCGAAAGAAACGAAAATGTAACACGGAGTGCGAGTCGGTGGAAAGAAAATACCGCATAAATTGGACAATAATGGGCTTTTATAAAGTATCAAAACCACAGCCTCTTTAGTCACGCCATGCCACGTTTTTCAAAATCATTTAGTTTATCAGAAAACCACACACAAAAACGATATTTTCAAATAACTCAATCAAGCCCCAATGACAGCTGTCAAAGTGACGCAGAAATGTTTGGTTGGCCAGTTGTCAAAATTGTTTGGATTTATTTGCAGGCAAGCACGCAAGCCTTTTGTGCTGCTGTAAATAAACAACTTTTTGGTGCGTAAAATAATATAAAGCGTTAGAAATTTGTGTGAAACCCCCATCCGGACGTCACCACCTACGACCAGCACAATAATATGCCGCCAGTGAAGAACGATGGCGATAGTGACGGTGACGGCGACCTGTCGGGAGCGGAATCGGAGCATTCCGGGTCAAGTCGCGGCCAGGACCATGATTCCAGCGCGGAGGAAGCGGACGAGCCCGATTCGGATGATTCGTCGGAAATGTCCGAGGGGGAATGCGATCGGCGACGTACTAACTGCCAAGATAATCTAAGTAAGATGGTTCAGCGACGGTTCCCCGGATACGGAAACCAATTAAGCATCTCGGTTCTTTTTGCAGCGAGTCTGGAAAAGCAATTTTCCATCCTGAAGGAACAACTGTACAAAGAACGGATGGACCAGGTTGACAAGCAACTGCAGGAGATCCGAAATGGACGGTTGCAGGATTATCTCTCCCCGCTGCAGAGGTTGTTGGATAACATGAACAGTCGAAAGGAGGTAGCCGAGGTTATGAAGCAATATCGTGTTAGCAACATCCAAAATAAGTTCGAAGGTGAACTCCAGGCTTCCTACCAGCACTTTGAAGTAAGTTGACGAGCGTTTCGGAAAATGTTGGTACACTGCACTAATTCTGATTGTTTCCACTTGTGGCTAGAGCGAGAAAAATCTCACCATGGACGTGGTTTCCGACGAGCTGATGGAGAAGGTGCGTCGGCTGGATGAGGATCGCCATAATGTGGACATTTCGTGGGCCGACTGGGGAACCAGCACGAGAACGGCGAAAGTTCGCGGCCCGGGACGCAAGAAGGCTGTGACCGTATCCGGGCCCTACATCGTGTACATGCTGCGCGAGGAGGAAATCCTCGACGACTGGACATCGATTCGGAAAGCGATGAAACGATCGACCGCTGCCGCTACCTGATATTTAGTTTCATAGAAAATTTTACTCATGTGTATAGATGCGTAGCACGTAGATTGCCGATAACCGGCAGCTTATCTTTCCTCAGTATGGGTTGGGGTTGTGACCAGCATTGGACATTTGTCCAGATTTTTGTACGGATTTAATGTTTGTGTGTAAATTCTTTGTCTAAAGCCGTGTACGTGAATCATTTTTCCTTCGAACGAATGATAGTGAATATGTTTTCTTTTAACAATTATTAAACTTAAGACAGACATTAAAAATTGGGCGAGTTTATGTTCTCAGCATCCGAAAAAGCAACTCGAACCATGTTCGTAATGAGTACTAAGCTATGACATATATTTGACTGAATTCCAGAAGTAAAGTGCCTACATTCCCTTCTCTAATAAAAACTTTTCAACGAATGCGACATGGTCACCCTTCAGCTCGATCTGTCTGTTCATTTCGTTCACGCGCGTTATGATTGGGCGGTTCTGTTGTTTTTCGATTAGGTATCGCAGCTCAGCCTCCAGCTGCCAAATATCACCCTCGACATGCCTAACTGCAGTTATCCGACGTTGGCCACGGTACGAACGGCGCAAGTACACCGGCAGCATGTGATTTTTCGTTCGCAGCACTACGTACTTGAGTCCCGGCTGGGGATTGGCCGGTTTCCATCCTGAAGGGTAGCTTTCCTTAGCCAATGGCTTCGGCACTGTACGCGGGGCCAACAACCGTTCGACGAATTTCCATTCCGATGGATTCCGGACCACCTCAACCTCGGGAAACTGGGCCAAATCTCCGACCGGCTCCGAAGACCGGAAGGATGACCATCGAATGGTGGATGCTGTCGTCACATTCTGGAACAGATAAAACCACTCTTTTAGCACACAATCGGTTGCATGGCTTGTTGGCTACTTACCTTTGAATGTTTTGGTAGATTATTTACATAACTAAGCGAAGAAATTCGGCTTAAATTCAAAGATTTGGTACATAACATGCGGAGTGCCATTTTTGTAAACAAACACAAAAATCTACTGTCACATCTGTCAACACCGAAAATAAAAGTGAAAGAGCGAAGAAAGAGCGAGATGCAAGAAAATTGAATCTCGGACAAAGAAAATGTATTTGCACTAGAAACTACGAAACGTTAATATCTTACACTTTTACTTTACTCCTTTCGCTCATAGCGGCACGAAAATTACAGAAAACTCTATGTTTGGATACGTTTTCGAATATTTCGTAAAGAGAATCACCGCAGAAACCGTCGCTGGAGAGAGTCCTTGTGATATCATCCTGATCGGATGGCAATGACAGCTGGTTACAAGTAGACTGTTCGCGTGGGAATGTATTGTTTGGGTTTCCTCAACATGACATCAATTCAAACGAGCCGTTGTAAATCTGGAGACAATGTTGTTTAATTTAATGTTATTTTGTTATTTCATTTTTAACTATGAAATTGTCGACCGATATCTAAAAACATGTTGAGATAATAACTGAGAACAGATAACGAATTTATAAGATTGTTGAATCATATGTTGTTCGTTATGTTCATATTGTTTTAGATTTTGTATTAATATTACAAATGCTCATTAATTACTCCACCATTTTTTTGTAATCTTTCTGGATCGTGCAAATTTAGCCATGCTCATCAATTCCACAATGACTCTAATCTTTGCTAACTCACTGCTATAAATAAACAATCAGCACGACATTTGCCAGTCAGCGATTTATCTTTCCAATAGATTTGACGCTAACCATCAACACCATTGTCGCCATGTCGCGGTTTTCTTCCTAAGGCAGAACATCGCTTCTATCTCCCTCCGCTTACGTTCGCTTTCTTGATAAGTTTAAGACAAAGTTTTTCAAAAGCGAATCATGGAACACCGTCTTGTTTTTTCGTTATGTCTTCATTTTATTCAAACGATTGCCCAGTGAAGAAAACCATTATGTGCTCGCGTTTCAAGATGTAGGCAATCAGGCATCACGGTACTTTGAGCTTCAACGAAATGGCCACATAAAAAGCTGAAGCTTTTCTCATCCGGACCAATGTCCAATGCATGTCACGCATATTCTTTTTCTTTCAACAACGTCCAACATAAGAAGGTCGGTTTCTCGTCTGCACACACCAGTCCAAGGACGTCGTATGGCCCAAAATATCTGTACATAATGTACGACACGAGAAGTGCTATAGGCGGCAGCAGCCAAACCAAAAGCTTCGCTTTACCTCACACACCAAGCAAGGCTCGACCGTATCGATTTTTATCGTAAGTAGTACAGCACACAGCAGACCAACAACCGAAACAGTGTGCCACGACGCAGCCAAACACGCCAGCTTTTACTCCCACCCCGATGCGGATACGTGCTGTCATGAGGCAAATCCCTTTATGTATCAGTTATTTTATTATCTTCATCATTAATCAGTCCCGTCGGTGGGGCTTGGGCTACCGCACCGAGCCGACCGGGACGTGCCAGAGCCCCTAATGGAGTCGTGAACATTGGGCTGCGTGTAATTGAAACCAAACAGGCTGACTGCGCACGGAATAGATGGAACTCTAATCTAACTATCGGCCGGGACGGATCATCGCCGATCCGGATGTCGTGAGAATCGAACGTTTTGCAGTAATTATGCTTATCTAATTATACCCCGAACGAGGCTGCTCTCTGTTGTCTAGTTGAAGCAATATATACTGACCTTGGCAAGGTTTATCAGTATATAGCAAAGAGTCGATGTGGAAAGGGAATACAACGTGACATAGAGATGTATTTACTTGACGCAATCTAAAGTTCAAACAAACGAATCGATAATGCTGACTGAGCAGTTTATCGAAGTGTTACTATGAACTAAGTGGGATTATTATGTTCCTACTGATGATGTAGCTACGGTAATCAATTCGATGCAACGCTCATCCCAACTCTCTGAGACTGCCAGCAACGCATTGAGTAAGCGAGAAACCTGATTATTCAATATATATTTCTAAAACCCATTTCTCTGGCTACTGTGGCACAGCTACTTTTAACCAAATTTATGTTAATTTCTTGAGAATCTCAATTAAGAGTAGCAACCCGCTTGATCCCTGCAAGGACAGATTCCTCTCATGTATATTCTACAGGAAAAACCACCCGATGTCGATGCGAGCTTACGAATCAACATCAACCAGAGACGCACAACATTTTGAGAAAACATAACAGTCTTTTACGACTGCGTCACTCAATTGCGTTTTATGAATATTTCCATTCCCCTCGACTCTATAGCAAGGCTCCCGGTTTTCGTAACGTGATCCGTGGAGTGTGCTCGGCTGCAAACCAAACACGGAAAACGATACACGCCAGGCTCGGTGTCGCTTTTATCCACTTCGAATGGAAAACTTCATAAAAGCCGCATCCATACGCATCTGTTTTTTCAGTCGCAATTCACATTCCATTTGTGTGATATATTTATTATCGAATACGATTCGGTGGAACTGGTGGGACTGGTGGTAGATATTGCGTTAGACGTGGAAGTTGAGAACACTCAATCTCGTGTAAATGCAGTGCATAAGAGCTGCAATCCACGAAGTTTCTAGTCGAAAACTTTAAATAACAACAAGGATACAGGCTAAGAATTGAAAGCTCCCACTTTTTGAAAATATTCTAAAAATAAGAAATAGATGGAATCAAATAAAACTGATCAAATATGCTAGTGGAAAACATTCATTTATTTTTTAAATAAAATTTATTTTAAAAAATTAAAACAAAAAAAAGCTTTAAATTTATTTAAAAAAAACCAAATTAATGCACCCCACTTGCGTTACCATGGCAACGTTCGTCTAATACTAGCAACCTCCGTCGAATGTGCGCAACAAGGTTCGTATACACTCCCGATGGCTGTGTGTCATGGCAACGAGTGGATAATTTATCTGTTGTTATCCCATCGAAACCGAACAGCTATCCTTTCCCTTTCATATTATTTGCGATATCCACGCCAAGCCAGGCCGCGCCATCACTCCACCTTCACCACGGCGCAATATCCTTTAATTGCTTTCTTGTTGCTTCTATGTATTAAATAAATGCGTGCGTCTCTGCAAGCGTCGGTGCGTCAAGGGAAAACGGAGGGACTTCAAAATCCTTCCCCCTCCTCGAGGGTGGATTCCTTCGATTCCGAGACGATGTTGCGGATGCACTGCGAAACTGCGTCATTTGCCATGTCCTCCCCTCCTCCCCCTCGGTGATGCCTACGCATCTGTCCGCTGGTCCTATGTAAAGCGAACCAGCGTCGGCAGTACATAGCCTTGGCCGTTGCTAGACGGAACGAATGTACGCTGCGCTCGTCCCCTTTTTTCGGCACACGCTACAAACGCATCCGCACCGCGTTTGGGGTGAGCGTTTTTGGGATAAATTTTATGCTAGGGTGTCATCGGGCGTCTGTACGTCCACACGCCTTTACGTCGTGACGAGTTTCCGGTGCCCCGCGTACGAGTGCGGTCCGAGTGAGGAGATAAAATTTTGTAAAATCGGATTCGGAAAATTGTGCCTTTTCGTTTAGAATCGCCACTTGAAGTTGTTTCAAGCATTCCACATAAAATGTGGTCACATTTGTTACAAAGGCTTGTAAATAAGGGTTTTGGGCGAGTCCTTTGTAGTGTTAAATTGCTTGCTTGAATTCTATTATGAATAAATTAAACAAGCATAATGGTTATTTTAAGGATATCCAGTATACAAGCTTTTAATACACATGATCCAAATAAATAAAAAGATACATCTTGCGACCACCGATTAATTGTACCCTATGACGTTAAATCACAGTTGAAAGCTCGTCAAGAAGTAATTAAAACTATTCGATTAGTTTTCTTACCCAAAAGTTTTGGGTCTTCGGTTCCTGCTTCTCGTTCCGGCCAACAAATGTTAGTCGTTTAGTGGTTTCTTCAAACCACAATGGTTTTCCTAACATAAATCGTCCTACTGTTTCAACGACATATTTTTATTGTATTTTAGTTATGTTTCGAAAATGGATAATAGACTGTAAAATGAAAATTGTTAGGGATATAAAATGAGTTAGATTCTTCGCCACAAGATGGCGCTCAAATTAAAGTTACAGCGATAATTTCTAATCATGGTTACTATGATTGATGTTTCTGGTAAACATTTTCATGCGGCGTACAGCGCAGTTTCCAAACATTTGAAATAAATAAAACATATTTTTAAGTATCTCGTCGTACTAAAACAGACTCACCTCATAGCTAGTTGATAGCTAAAAAATCATTAAGAAATACATTTTAGTTTGATAGTTTAGACCGAAATTCAAACTGATAGGAGGACTAGAAGTAAACAGAAAAATAATTTCATGTTTTGTCACAAATTATTGCACTATTTTACGCAAATTAATAACGTCAGTTGCTGTTCATAAAACCAATGTAATTTGATGTTGTAACGAAATAAACACTACTTAATTTAAACAATAAAAAATACACGTTGCTCAGCCAACGAAGAACGAAAACAAACGTACCTCTCTTTTCAAATACCATTCCCTCAGCGCCCATAAAACTTTGTCCACAGCAATAGCATTAAGAAGTAAATCATGATCCAACACCAACATTCCTTGCCAGCGGGCATTATGTATTCGTGGCAACATTTTGAGTGGCCCACAAAGCGCGTCGGGCCAGATGCTTCCGAAAACTATAACAGCCCGTAACTTTCAGAGCATACGGTCCATTGTGTCAACAACAACAATCAAGTTAATTTGTTGCTCTTCTAGCGCCCGCGTTCCGTGCGTCGAAAGGGTTTTTTCTTGTGCAAAATCTGACTCGATGGCAGGAAAATCAGAGATAGCACTTTCCACGCTGGTAGAATGTTAATGACGCGATTTGCATTCCATCATTCCGGCTGGCCAGAGTACCGATCGTAGTTAGAGGCTGCAAGCATTCGTCAGTGAAATGCTAATCGGGCTTGTGTGTGTTTTGCCACGGTGGTTGGAATTTCTATTTCATTTTGCTTTGTAGATCGTAGTGAGCTATCGATCGAGTCTAAATGGTATTTTTATGTGTGATACAAGTGGTGGAGCTTTTGTATGAAGTTGTAATAATTACTAATTGAGAACACCCATTTCTGTCCTCTAAAACATCCAAATAGTGCTACATGATCCCCTTTGACTAACGCTTAAATTCATCCCCAACGAAGCGAAACGATTGTCCTCTAATTGCAGTCTCAACCGAGCACATAACTCATCGAAGCTTTCCAGCAATTTGCATCAAGCGCTTTTGAACGAATCGGAGGGCGAAAGACGAGAAAAAAAACTCCACGAATCAAATCAACCACATCAGCTCATGGGCTAAACAAACTTTCTCTCTCTCTCTCTCTCGTTTCCTCTGGGCTCAGCTATCTCACCCGGAAGTTTTTGGGAAATTAACATATTGTCATCGTTACCATTACAGGTTCACAGAAGTCATCTGAATTATGTGCAAACGAACTTGCGCCCTTACCGGTCAGGAGGAAACGCTTGGCCTGGGCGTTCTCTCTGGGTGATATGATGTATATCACTGTTGGGCAAGGTTTTTTTTTGGCGCCCTGCTCCGGTGGTCGCTTGCGTAGCGCAGAAAACCGAGCACCGAGGCGATAAATCAACCACCCCAGGTCGTCCTGCACGATCCTCGAACCAAACCAACCGTACCACAACCCGGTCGGGAAGGAGGGAATATTTTATGAGCCCAACCAAGGGCTGCTAGGATCTGCCGGGCATCTCCTGCGACGACACACTGACGGCGTGCTGTTGGCGTAATTGTACGGATTTGGTTGAGAAACGAAAAAAAAAAGTTGAATAACGCATTCACCTCCACGGGAAGGAGTTTGCTCCGTATCTCGCGAATCGCCAGGATCAGGGCGATAAAAATTCTTGGAGAACCGTCGGGCACAAAAGCTTCACCGTCGGTTCACTTTCACTTTCGATTGTTCCAAGTTTATCATCGCTTCTTTTTTAGGCCACAGAAAGGTGAGCTCCGTGGAGGAGGCAAGTTTCGTCGCATCTTGTAGCACGCTTTGTAAGCCGCATCCTTTACTGCCTTGTCTACAGAATTGTGTCTTGTAAGGGGGACGAATTTTTCTGTTTTGTTGATCGGTTGATACACCTTTTCCTAAGCTTCTTTCAGTGCTTCTTAGGCTACCATTTTGAAAAAAGGATTCGATAGACAACTCTTGGCAAATAAAGAACGGTAATAAGATATTGTATTAGATAAAACATTTTAATAATATCAAACTTATATCAAAACATCTGCACAAATAATTTCTTATAGCTATAGATGCTTAATAGATTCCATATTTTATCATTCCTTTGCCAAAGAATTTTATGCGTTCCCAAAGAGTTTTACGCATTTCCTAATGAAAGAGCAATTTTTGACTTTTAAAATCTTTAAAGGTGAGGTTCTCAAACACTTACAAAGAAAAAAAGCGAAGGTGTATTCTATCATTTAATAATGGTTTTGTTTCCATTTGAAATGATATTTTAAATGTCATTTATCACAAATTATTGTACATGTGAAATTTTACTATAAACCCTAGACAGTATTTAAAATGAGTATAAATTTGAGACTAGCAGAACTTGAATTCAACGATCGTTTAGGAACCACTGCCTCCTTCACCCAAGCACACCTGCCCCCAAACGCGAGTAGTAAACACTCGCACGACCCGATGGAACGTACACAACAACAACGGCCAGACATTCTATTTTCCACCGTTTCCCGGCACCATTTTCCACACTCTCTCCCCCTAGCTATGTATGGATGGGGGGGAGGGGGGGGGGGAGGGGAGAGTACGTGTGTGGGTTTTTTTTTTTGTTTATTCGTCCAACACACCACACGCTTTCTCCATCGTTTCAACTTTGTTTTGTTCGGTACCGGAGGGAGTAAATTTATACTCGACGGGGCAATAAATTTAAAGTGCGACCCAAGCCCGAGTGCTACCACGCGGCGGCATTATTTGGCGGGACAGATTCGGTGGTGGGTTTTGGCGGATTTTTTTTTTTTCGTATTTGCCCCCTTCCGCACCGATGTGGAAAGTGAAAAAGCACGGCTAGGAAATGGGGTGGCCGGTGCTTGGGCCGAATGTTAGAGAGAAATGATTCATGGGTGACTTATTGGATACATGTTCTGGAAGTGTGTACGTGTGTATGCACACTGACAGGTTAGTGTCGGTTCGATTTTACACGAAGGTTAAACAAATGAACGACGAAAGTTTTCAATGCGGTTTCGTCGAGTTGCAGAGAAATTTCGTGATTCTTCTTTAATTTTAATCCTTTTCTTAGTTTTCAAATGATGTAATCCCATCTAAAACAAACATCCAATTCAGCTACTTTCGTCTATCACGCACTTCTTCAATCTCACCCGCGCCAGGAAGCGATTCTTTTGAAGTCCTTCCTTCCTAGACCAGATTGTTTCCAGCTCGTCTAACGAGCCGTACCCGGTTCGGGAGGCATAAAAAATTCAAAGCACTCCATCTCCTTGCGCCACTCGCCCTATCTGCTGCTTCAGTTCGGGGCGAATGGAAACCCGGACAAAAATAAACAGCCCTCTGATAAGTCGGCAATCAATGTTTGCAGTTCGTATTATTGCGTGGAAAAGACTTCGAAACTTCCAACGTAGCCGGATGCTCGCGCTATCTGTTACAAGCGCCTGGCAGTCAGTGCCGTCTGCTATTGCTTCGCAGCTTTCCGTGGCCGGCGCCGTACTCGTCGTCGTCGTCGTCATTGTCGTCGTGTGTTTACCTTTTCAAGTGATCCGATCAAACCGTCGAGAAAAGTAAATGTTGTCGTTTTGTTTCGTCGCTTTTTTTGCCTTCTGTGGGTGCGTGTGAGTGTGTGTGGCTGCTCGTCTCCCTCTCTTTCACACGACTGTCGCGTGGTTCCTCCTACAAAGGCATCTTTATGATTGCGATCAAAATCGAGATCGAATCTCTTGGGCTACTTTTAAACACCAGCCGAAATGTTAGCTTGATGATGATGCAGAGCATACACGAAGAGAAAGAAGAGAAAAACCGCATAACCGTACGAAAACTTTCTCAACCTTCATCTAGCCAGTTGATGGTTTCGGGATTCATCAAAAATCATATTAAACCCAACCCCACCGTGATAGTCGGTTCGTGAAGGAAGGAGGGATCGCCCCACAGAGGGAAGAACAAAGTTTTCCAATCCGATTGAAGTGGGAAGCTCGAAAGCAATAATATTGACGATGGGGGCAGAATTCATTGGTTCTTGCATGGGAAGTGTACTTCGAGTGGAATGAACGAGACAGCAGCAAAGCTGAGATTCGCAGATTAGTATCGTCCGTGTTATTATTTCGAGAAACATACACACCCCTCGCAGGAAAATTGGGAACAACTTGCGATTTTTTTTTTGCTTGCTATAGAATGTTTTTATGACGTTATATCAAACTTTATGATGTGCTGTAAGGGAAACATATGTTTACGTTCGAACAATTTGACGATGAGAGAGAATAATGAATTGGTGCGATGGTGAAAGCAAACACGCACGTTTATTTTAGGAAGTTGTAAATTATGCCCTTTTCTTTTATTTCACCATATTTTATCATTTATGTCGTTTTATATTTGCCTTTTACTTGTTTCAACCTCCTTCATTAGTTTTTAGCTAAAATTGTAATTTTACAGTATTATAAATTTTAAAATATTTTAACTCTCTCCATTGAATCCATTTGAATACCTTTTTTGAACCTTTTTTTTACCTTTGAATACATACATACGCCTAACTATCATAATTAATTTATTACAATTTATTTTAAATCGTCTTAATTTTCCTACCTTTTACCAAATAATACCTTTTTCAATTTCTTTCAATTTTAAAACCTCAAACCAGTCTCGCGACAATATTGCTCATTAGCCTGTATTTACTCATTCATCTTTAGAAGGAGACCTTTCTAAAAAAAAAGTTGTCTCCAAGCACCAGTCACGATCGAAGCCGATTGTGCCATTAAAAACAATCAATCCGAACGATATGCTTCCGCGGGTGCAACGAAAGAACGAAAAATACTATTACGCCTGCGAATGAGAACAATTTTAAATCTCGCCTCGTTCGACACACCAATCCACCGTACGGTGAGGCTGAAAGAATTTGTTGCGGAATAGATTTCAACATTGCTTAAGCCCCAACCCCCTCACAACGCGCCCAGGGCGACCATAAAGCTGCCACCGGTCGGAAATGTCATCTAGCAAATGGAAATTGAAAAGCGAAGCGTCCGCGAGAGTGTAAGCGGCATAAAAATGCGAATAAATTTGACGAAAGCAGCCGAGAATCGCAAGGAGCCGCCAGCCGGTGCTCGTAGTGCTAATGGTCAGGCAGGAAAAACTGGAAAGCAAAACAGAAAAGAAATCGCACTCAGAAAAGAACGACTGTGAAAAAAAAAACGGCGAGATAATATTATGCAAATTGCGTAGAATTGTCGACCGAAAGAGAGTCTCGGTGAAGAACCTACGGAGAGGAAGAGTAGGGGGGGAGGGGGAACAAGGGGACGAAAACAGGTTGAGCTGGGTGAGCAGCAGTAATAGCAGAACTAGCGCCGAAAGAAAAGGAAAAGCATCTCCGTCGCTTAAGACGCTCAAGGACACGGGTTGCGAGAAAACGGATGCCTTCGAAGGAAGTTTGGATCCTGCTATCGCTTGGAACCGATCCAGCCGTGTCGTGTCCTTGGGCCGTCTGACAGTGTCAAACCGAGTGCACGGTTGTTTGGTCGGAACCAAAATCCATCGCTGTTTCATTTTTTTTTTTTGGTTGCGAATGGAATATTTGATTTTTTTATCATTCTCCTGTCCGCCCCATTTGGATGATTTTTTGCTTAGGTTAATTTTTTTTGCCTACGAGTGACTAGAACCACCCGGTCTCACTTCTGGTAGCCCGAGATGGTCGGGAAATCTGGTAGCGACAGACAAAGCAAACCAAATCTTAATTGCTCATCTGGTACAGTAATTATAAATTTTTCCAACACAACCGCCACTTTGGGGTACGTTCACTGTGAGTGGAGGGAGGATTATATAAAAAAAAACTGGAAGCTCAAGTGCCCGTCAAGCGATGATCGGTGGAAATTAGCGGTGACCGTGGCAGCACACGGACCGATAACTAGCCGTGACAAATGACAATCAAATGGGCATGCCGGCCAAAGCATTGGTCATTACATTGATGGACTTGTTTGGAAACATCAGGGTGCAATCGTTGGGAACGAGAAACAATGGAAACGGTGTCCAGGTTTAATCATACATTTGTAACATTATTTTGAATTGCGACGCAAGAATATTAATTATAAAATAGTGTAGCCTGCAGTAATTTAATTAGAAAAATACATGTAATGTAAATGCAAAACTTGTGTAAAACAAAAACGAATCTTACACATTTGAAGATACCATCGAATCATAGTAGACTGTTTTTTTTCTATGTGACCCGATTGCATGTCATTTTTTTAATTGCCATTAGATATTTTTTAAATATATAAGCAGAAAAAAAATTAATTAAATTGTATTTTAGCACTAAAACCATTTGAAAAGAATTGTCGTGTAATTACTATCCTATTAAGGACTATTTTATATATTGTTATTATTATTATGAAAATCCACCAAATGCCATAAATTAAATCAGATTTGAAACAATTCTAGAGAAACAATTAAACAATCAGTGAACCCACGGAGACCAGCACGTTTTGTTTTTGTTTGTACCGTGCAGTTTGCTCGTTACAAACTCCTAATGACCCATGTGGGATGCTTCTTAACGAAGATCCTACCCAACTCCTCCGCCGGCAGCCCACGCGTAAGCTTCTTCGGTCCGTTCATTAAAAATGCAGCCTGTTTTCAGATCAACAGCAACATAATTGCTTCGCGGCTCCGCGAACGGTTGAATTGCTGATGAAACAATCTAAGCACAATGGGCCGAAGGTGCAGGATGTTTTCACAGAAATTGGATCGTTTAAAAGCACAACGCGCTTTAATAAATAGCCGGTTGATTATCTGCCTAATGGAGCCACATTTTATTTCCACCCTGGGAGCACAACAGGGGCAGCAAAAACTATTCGCATTCGTGTTCAATACAATCGTCCGCCGAGCGACAGGATGGTTCGGTGAATGGTTAGAATAGCCTATTTGCCGGAATTGGCTGACAGCAGCTTGCCGGGCGAACGGTTTTGTTCGAATTTCGTCAAAATGGGCACCACCAGCTGTCGCCCTGTGATGGTCGTGGTTCGATTCGTGCCAGGGGCAGGGGGAGTAGGATGGTGTCTAAATGACGATTGACTTCAATTGACCAAGACAAATGGGTGGCGGGAGAAAACACTTCTTCTTCATGCCTCGATTCTTTTGGCAGGAGTGTTTTATGGTTCTATATTGCTGGAGATGAATTTTATTATTCGATCTGAGAGGAAGACACTGTTGCTGTGTTGCTTTATTGGAAGAGGATGCTTTTAACTTTCCCGTAATGGACTACTTTTTGTCGAGTGAATGAATTCATTAGGAGCGCAAAAATATTCATGAGGCTAATAGGTAGGTGCTTGAGAAAGTCATCACCTAATTGTATTTGCAAAACACAGAAGCTTAAATAGAAGTAAAATATTTACTCAAACCAAAGTTCACAAACTCTTTTGAAACATTCATCATAATTCAAGCCAATTTGGCACGTTATTCAAATTATCTTACACTCTTGAGATTTCTGCTCGTTTCTACTCACTTCACACATAAGCAAACAATTTTGCGTTCAAGTTTATTTACGTTGTGGATCAGTAAGGATATGAATGTTCGAACCCTCCTTGGCATGCTCATAATCGATCGATACCACATGTTGCATTTCATAATTCAAAGACAAATAGCTTTTTGCTGCTCACCGCTCGCAACCCCCAAACGGTGCGGGATTGGAAAGCCAAACTTCAATATTGAAATTATGGACTCACACTCCATCGGTCGCAAAGATCCCACACTCTGGGGAGTTCGCGGTGTGAAAGTAGTTGCGCCGAACGTGTTGTAAAGCTGTCCCTAATCCGTGTTCTAGCTCACGCGGTTGGCCTTTATCCGTCCTTTTGGGGCGAGAATCCTGCACGTGGAAATCGGCTACGATAAAAGTTTCCGGTCGGAGTTCATTTTCCACCACTAGATGAGCGTTTGCTTCGCGTTCCTAGCGCTGTGTGCGTGTGTGTCTACAGCTTGTCTTGATAACTTCACCCAAGTCTCCGCAAACTTGCCCCACAGCACCACCAAATAAGATGGATAGCTTCAATTATGTTACAATCCCATACGACCACGGTATGAGCTCGCCGTAAACCGATGGCGCGACGTGAATACCTAATGTAGCCGAATTTTTGGCCCCCCAATTTCACGACCGATGTACTGAGCTGGGCCTTCCGCACGTTTACGAGAAGCGTTTATTTATGCATTACCGTGTGATGGAGACGCAGCATGCCGGTGGTGCAGAAGATTGTACGAAGGACTACTAGATTGAGTAGTTTTGGGTACAGATATCAATCACGGCCTGCTTGTAGTGAGGCTATTTATAAAATATTTATATATTTTTATATTTTTTTTGTAGTTTACTAATCTATACTTTATAACAAAATATTATATAAAACGGTTTATTCCTTTTCTTGTAATAAGTAACACACAAACGGAAATGTATACTAAACCATGACTTCCATCAAATAGTCTTTACTGCAAGTGTTGATTGTTTGTTCGCTCTGTTTTGTGGCAATGAAGTTGTTTTTTCCCCTCAAGAACATAACTTCCCCACACGAAAAGGTAAAACGCGCACATCTTTGCACATTCGCACAACACTCATTCGGTGGGTGGAATTTTCAGCATGATTGTTTGTCGACATGGTACTGTCGTTGTCGGTGCAGTCGACGGTCGCTTCTTCACATGTTTTGTCCCCCAAGCGTTACGTGGGCTTGGTACATCGTACCTGCTGCACTGTCGAAAAGAAAAACGGTAAGGAAAAACGGTTCGCCATAACGCACGTACACGCCGTTTGGTGTCATTCCTTGCGGGCCTGAGCGGAGACGGTTTCTTTTGCTCCATCGTTTCGCCGTTTCTTAAGCCCCACGTAAATTTTGCCACCCGAAAGGACTTTACGCGAAATAATAAGGAAAGCCTTTCGCCCGGCCTCGGTCCCTTCCCTAACCGCGTTCGGTGTAATTTAAATTAATTTAATTAACTGTTATAAATATTTCAGCATACAGTCATTTGCTGCACGTGCTGCTGCCGCACGAAAACGGGCAGATGGAAACACTGGCGAGGACAATCAGCTAGGTGGGAAAGTTTGGTGGCAAAAGGCGGATGGCATCAGAATCACAACCACCGCCCCGGCTCACGCAGCTCGTAACGGGGGTGCTAAACGCGACCAAATATTTGTCGCCACACCCTGTCCGCCTCCCGCGCTTTAACATTCGCATATCTTTCCGGGTGGCTGTGCGTCGGCGAAGGGTGGCACATCTTTGCCGCACGATTTGAAGTTCGGCAACAACGTTTCCTTATCCGGTGGAGCGGCACGGCCCGTTCCGGCCACACCCAAATCCATCGCACCATCGGCGCGGCTTTGAGCTGTGAGCTGAGATTAAGTAATGAAAAGTTAATTTAAATAAAGCGACTAATTAGAACAATCGTTACCTCGGTGGCTCAGCGGCAAGTGAACCACCTTCCAGCGGTATCCATTTGGGTGGCATAACCACGTGCAAATTCCTGCCTCGTCAAGTTGCGTGCGGAGTTTTTCTTTCCCTACAGCACCAACCGACGGTGCAGGGTACGTTTCGGCAGGGTACGTACGTCTCGCAAAACACTCTTTCTGCTTTAGGCCGCCTTATCTCGTGAAGACGATCGGGAAGTTTCCGGTTTGTAGCTGGAGCTGGTGAAGTAATCATTAAAATTTCAGAACATGATGAAATCAGCATTTCTGCCCGGCTTTGCATTGGAGAGGGCGCGTCTCGGCGCGTGACGGTTTTAACTTTACTGCGCGCCTCGCTGGCCCTGGCATCTCGCGGCCAACAGATGCTTCTAGGTTGGGCATAAAAACTTGCGAAAGTTGCGGCACCGATAAAGCACCGTCTCGCCTTCCACTGTCGACGCTTGCTAATAAATGGGTACAATTTTATAACCGTCTTTACGATTTCGTCCATCAGGTGCTCAAGTTTCCGGTGTCTTTAGACATATGATTTTATGACGACGAGGTATTTTAAAGTTGCATAATGATAGTGTGTTTGCTATTGGTACATTATGATCATGGATGCTATTATAATATGTGATTAATGCTAGCAGAATCCCGCAGGATGTTTGAATATCACCAATTTAAACATTATTAAAATATGTTGATTGTAATTTAATATTTCAGGTTTGAAATACTTGCTATAGAAACTACCGACTAAAAGGATTGCTACAGATACTTACAACACGCTCTCTTGACAAACTGAAGTGGTAGCAAATTGTACCGGGAAGTTTTTAAAATAGGAGCATCTCATAAACCTTATTATCCCAATATTTGCTGAAATAGGAAAAACATTATAAAAAATATCTACTGATCACGAGTACTTAAACAAAAAATAATCGACGTCATACATCAAGCTATCATACAAAATAATCCTACCGGTCTGGTCCGTCATCCTTCACCAACATGTGGGTGTGGATTTACAAAAATGTTAATGTAATATCTCCTACCTTCCATAATCGTAACCAGCAACCCCAAAAAAGCGGCTTCCCAAAGCTGACCTCACACCGGGCGTAACCTTTCGCAGGCATACATCATTTTCCAGCGTGCCAACCACCCATTAAACGTCCCATTGGAGCCAGGAAAATGCCCACACAGCAGCAGCTGGCACCGACCGCAGGGATAGAGACAGCCCAAGAGCATCCTCTATTTCGCTAGATTATCCGAGAAAAACATATTCAACCGGAACAATGACGGCACGGGACAAATGCGCATAACATTTTCGGCTCCCCGGTACTCGGCGAAAAAAGAATGCAAATAAAGCAAAGTAGGCGATGTGTCGCATAGGAAGCCGCGCGTTGCCGGCCTCGATCGGAGGATACGAGATCGAAGCGATACAGTTTGGAATTACGGCAAAGGAGCTGTTATTTTTCCCTCCTTTTACCATCATATGTGCGTGGATCGTATGCAAATGTAAGCAATGGTAAAAAGCCTCATAAAATCTCATCTTTTTTCTCACCTCCCTCCATTCCTCTCAACAAAACGATGTCACGGGTGACCACCAGCAGCGTGTGGTCGCAACTTTCTCGCTGATCCTTTTTTATACATTCTTTTTGTCGCTCTCCCAGCCCAGCCCAGCCCAGCCCTGGTGCAGTAATAGCTTAGTTTTGTTTTGTGTCCAAAAGTTAAATAAAGTTATCATAAACCCACATAAATTATCTCCGCCTGGCTGACTTTCAAATTCATTCGCCACTTGTTACGACTGCCCGGGACCGGATCGGAGGGTTAGCTTTTCACACCCCGAAAACTCCCTTGTTCCGACACGGTCATCGGCGGTCATCGGAGTGGATGTGCGCGTGTGTGTGTGTAAGCGGGCGAGTATTTTTCTTCTTTCCCATGATATGGGTACACCCGTGCGCAAACACGCTTGCTCTGATTTATAAGAGTCCCACCGAAAGGATCCACGGACCTGGATGTGTAATCGGGGATCCTTGCCACCCGAACATGGGATCCTTGCCACCCGTAATGGTCACATTATACGTGATTTGCGTGGCTGAGGATCTCGGCCGAGGATTCGGGGCGCACATGCGTGGCATCAAATCTATTTGTCTAGGACCGGAGACGCGCTGGACGTGAGTTTGGGGTTTCACCTGTCCGGCTATCTAGATGACCCTCCGAAACAGGCGCCCCGGGACTGCTTTAACCTTGAGTTGGACCTTGGGTTTTTGTTACGGTTGGGTAAATAGCGCCCACTAGCCTGACCCTTGGTCTCGCTCGTTAAACACTTGGAAGTTCCGGTAGCTTTCCGTGGAGCAGATTGCGTGATCGGAAATTGATTTCGACGCGATGATTTCCTTCTTCGCGGTGAAACGGAACCTTTCGTGGTGGAATACGAAGAAAGGAGACAAAAAATATATCACATATAAACCGATTGCTGATCATTGTAATGAATATAATTTTAAACTATATACACTCCAAACGTCAGCAAAATTCTTCCTTCACAAATTATGTCCGTCTCACAAAAATTGAGTCATTTAACAAAACTCCACCAGTCCACATCGGCGCGGCCGGAAATATCGAGTCAACGCTAAATTATCCCCAGCAGCCACCCCAATCGGTAACCCTTTTTTTTTTTGGAGTTACTCACCCCAAACCATCTCGGAAGCCTGGGCGGAAGGCTAAAGGGCTGTGACGCGTTTCCTGGTAGCACTTTTAATTGAGTTTTCCCGGGCAAGGTCAGGAAATTTTAATTATTTGCTTCGTTTGCCGGAGCCGGCGCCGGAGTTCGGTTTGCAAGATTTTCCACCGGAAACGGGGAAGTGAATTTAACCAGGACAACCGGCCGGTCGGAAGCAGCGAAAGAAGCAGGTGACACCGAAGTTTAAAGAGGTTTTTTTTTGTTTTACACTTTTCGTCAGGCGATTGCTTTTTTTTGTTACTTTCGTTGACCATCATCAAGTTAGAGAACCTGTTGAAAGTTTCGGCTATGCTGCGAGATGTTGGTAAAGATTTTTTAATTAGACTTTCCATCTATGCCACGTCGTACGCCAGTACGCTGAAGGATGCAACACAAGTTGGTAACGTCTTCGCTCAGGGAAACGCGAAGAAAAGTCAAGGTAGATTAAAAATATCAAATAGATCACGTACTAGCTATTGGCGGGAGAACGGAGCACAAGAAATGAGACTAAACTTCGTTAGTGGCGTGTTTTGAACGTGCGGACGCGTTCGTGCTTAATAGATACTCTAACGAAATTAGGTTCGGATCGAGACGATTCTTCAAATTGTCTCTTACACTCTATTATTATGGTAGGAAAAGTCGGTTTATTGACAGTAATACAGGCCATATAGAAAGAGATTATATACATTTACCGCCAGAAAAAAGTGATGAAGTTGAAAATAATTTTAAATTGTTTTAGATTATGTAACATACAGTTTGAATCCATAAATCTGCCTATTTATCCTTTACAATATTGAAAAAGAATGAATCATTAGAATACATTAAAGCTTGCGTTTCTTTGTATTAAAATCCCGCATTAACAGATCTGGTTGTGCTTAATCATTTCAACTTTAAAACGACAATTTTTTTAAAAAAAACGAATAAAAAACCGACACCAACTGACGAAAAATTCGCAGTAAAGGATTAATCATGCAGACATAAACATATCACAAACATTAGCATTCATTAGCAATCGATCATTAAATTGAAACACATATCATTAGCTCGAAAGAATTCGTCCATTATCCTCAAAGGGAACCGAAAAGGTTTCCCCATAGCACACTACGATTAGAAGTAATTGTCAAATATATTAACCTCCTGCATCTCTTCCACATTTGATTCGTCCAAAACACATTCGTTTGGGAAATCATAGGCCGCGAGAAGCTACCCCCGGTTCCGCGTGTAATCGAAGCTAATCCATCCGAGAACCCCCTTTCAACCCCAACAACGGTGCGCATCGTCCGAAATCCTGTTTCCCCCAAAAAACTCACGTAAGCATCTCACGTCAGCGTTGGCAAATAACGCCACCACCACCAACACCAGAAGACGCGGTTCTCGTTTTTCTGCTTACACTGTGTGCGTGTGTGAGAGTGTATGTCCACCATGCTCTGGCATGCCTGTGCGTCCCCCGTGCGTGTGTGTGTTTGTGGTGAGCTTGCCCCGTGTGCTTACTGCGCAATTTGTTCTTCTTTGTGCAATGCTTGCAAAATCTTGGTGTTTTGCAGCTGCATCGAATACCGCCTCAACAGCAGCTCGCCTGAACGTTCCGGGTCGTCCGGTGCAAAGTTCTTTTTCTCGGCCTGGCTACCACCAACGGACGGATGTGCGGATCGGATGCAGGGATGCACCCAGATGTAGACGGTGAATGTAGACGACGAACGATTTTCGCTCTTTTCACCTTGCGCACATACACACTGTCGATTGGCGATATGAGCGCGAAAGGTTTATTGCAAAAAGGTGCAACACGAATGCATCACGGCACCGTTTGTCTTTTCGATTGTTTGGTCACGCTAGTCGGTGCGATTTACCGTACAGGCAGGTTTTGCCAGTTTTGCTTTTACTGGTTGCAATCCGGAACTTTCCATGGATTGATTTCGGAGGTGTTATAAAATACCGTTGATTCGCAAATCTACGTTAATTGATTTGCAAGGCGCATGAAGGGCAATTGAGTTGCGAATCATTTTAATAACACGGCGAGGATGACGTGACTTCAGAAACATGTATTATGCCAGGGTCCAACATTGAGAAGAATGTACGAACGGTGCCTTTTGGTACGAGTAGTATGTAAGAAAACAAATGATATAAAAATTTGTTATAAAATAATACACACTTCAGTCATAACTATTGCTGAGAATGACGAGATATTTCTAATATTCATTTAAAGTTATGTTTGTAAAATGTTTAATATTGTTTTTTTTCAGTAAATGATTTTTGAAATAATTTATTGATTTATTAAGAAAATTACGAGTAACGTTGAATTATAACAAAGTTAGTAGTACAAATATAAGCCTTTATATATTTTATTTCTTTAAGGATGTTTAGGTCAAACAATATCCGCATATTTCTCATACATGTAAATGGATGATATTAAATGCAAATGCACACTATTTACTAAACAGATATTGATAACTAGATAATATTATGTCATGAAATTTGCCATATTTCTTTTTTTTTACTTTGCAATCGGTAAATTGATAACTTACTCCTAACTAAAAAATAAAATCGATCATTAATTATTTTATTTATCACAGCAACTGTTCCTTTCGTTTGAAGAAACTTATTTTATCAGAAGAATACGCATATCCCTGATAGGAGGGAAAAGTGCAGCTGGTTTATCTTGTAAGGATCGATCTTGGATCTATCGTGTAAGACTGCAAACAATCAGCCCATAAAGCGAAGTATTGAGTTTTAAATGTATCTAAAAACAATGGATAATTTAGAAAAAATCTGTTAAATATTATAAAACAATTAAAAACATCATACGTTTTTAATCGTGCATACAATATTTTATTATGTCTAAACGTCGTTTGGATAAACGTTCCAGGACCCTAACGTCTCACCTTAGCGAGAAGTTAGCAAACAGCTACGAGGAGTGGGCGAGGAATTATGATGTTCCGCCACAGATTATTTATTTACAAAACGAAGATTATGTATTTTTATGTTTAAACATAAACAAACCACCAAGGATTAAATATGGATTGGTAGCATACATATCACAAACGTGCATGACATGTCTGAATCTAAATTAATATTTATGTTATTCCAACACTATTCGTACGATCCTACACCTATTTTGGAAGCATGCGACAGGAGCACAACTCCACATTCCAAAACAAATACAATTTTACCCCCTGCTTTTAGTAAAGCATCCGCCCAAGCAAACGCTTAATCGAAATTGCCGCCTCCAATAGCATCCGGAAACTGGCCCTTAAGCACACTAACACAACCGTGAGCGAATATGTTCCCGACAGATTGGTAGTAAAATCTCAATTCTCATCCACACCCAGTGCAATGTGCTGATGATGATGCATCGGAACAAACCAAGAAAATCGAACGCAAAGAGAACCTCCAATACATAAGCAAGATCCACCGGCCGACGGGGGTAAGACGCCGGACGAAGCAGGGGTGGTGCGATGATCGCGCGTGAACGACAACAGTGTGATAAATAGTTCGAACGCGCACACGGTCGCACACACCAGGCACCACAAAAGGGTCGATCGTATGAAAATGCCAAGTGCATAAATCGAGCTGGTAAATGTGTGGGTATGTGCGTACGGCTGGCGTGCGGAACATAAGGGATCTATCGCATCTAATACTCGACCCCGCCACCGTCTGCCATAC
Organism: Anopheles farauti No. 4; assembly: GCA_000956215.1. NCBI lineage: Eukaryota > Metazoa > Arthropoda > Insecta > Diptera > Culicidae > Anopheles > Anopheles farauti No. 4. Next base: position 18,253 of record JXWZ01001766.1, on the reverse strand, counting down.
GGACGAACGGAACAACGGAATGGAGACGAAATGGGCCAAGAACTGGCCAGAGCATGGGTGTGTGTGTGTGCTTGTGTATGTGTGTATATCTGCCTAAGGGCAAGAAGCGCACCAGTTTGCGAAGAACTCGCAGCACGAAGAACGGAATAAGGAGGAACGAAGCGAAAGGAAAATGTCGAAGAACAAGTTTCCAGCTTTCAACCCCCTGGAACGAGCCAACAACGAAAAGAGAATCGACCCTTGATCGTATGGGCTGCCTGCTGCTGTAGCATGCCGTTTCTTGCTACCGTGAGGCAAGCAATTTTCTCAACCTTGTATGAGATTTTTCGAACGCTATAGAGCATGTATCGCGTTGTGGACTTCTTTTGCAAACGATACATGATGAATATACGCATTCCGACATCAAGAGACAATCTAAATGCTACGAGACAGAAAAGCGATAAGAAAGTACGTGGCAACAGCGGTGTGTGCTTATGGCTCTATCGAAAGCCTTCTCCATCCATCGTGATCATGATATGATCCCGTGCCTGTACCGTAGCCTGTGTCGTTTCTTATCTCTTGTATGTATAAATGCGTTTCCTTCCGCGACCCGCCCGTGCCACACACCCGTCGTGGCACTACATTTTGAAGCCTCATCGTAACGTTCGATCTCACTCTCCCGTACAGCGCGACGGATCAACACTCTTCTCCGATCACGCTTGGTTACGAGCTCACGTTCTCTTTCTATCGCGCGCCATTCGTTTCCCTCGTTCAATCGTTTCCGCTTATGCTGCTGCTGTGGAGCGTGTGTATTATGATCTTATTTATAACTTTTTTGCTTACCCATCAACCGATGATTGTCGCCAGTTGAGTTGATTGCAATAACGTAAACAACACCCTATGTAGCGATGACAGACGGATGGTTTACCCTTTGCGCTGGCTTCGTACAAGTTACTAGAAGCTCTTCACGTCGGCGGAAAACGGAAGCTGCATAGGGTGGAATTGGTAGTGTTTTCGGTTAGAAAACGACATACACTTCCTTTAGTATTATTATTTACCATCGCGATAGTTTGACGTTTACAACCTCATAATACACGCGATCGCCCGATCGCGTGGAGGACATTTCGTCACAAACAAAAACAAAGCAATCGCAGGATTGTTTTTATGCGTACCCCAGCGTCGATGTGGAAGCAAGCCTGTTAGTTCTTTTTCTCCGGCGCTTTTCATTTTCCAGTGTACGAGTTTTCTTCCGCAACTAATGCTCTCCTTATCTTTCTTTTTCGCTCCAGAGCGGTGTGAAAATTAACGACACGCGATGGAGCTTGAAAAGAAAGCGAACAACAAGAAAACGACCAGAACGAACGACGAATCCGGTTGCGTTGGTGTGCGTGCCAACACACACGCCACCACACAAACACACGCTCGCGCTGCCTACGCGATCTCCGCTACCATGATCGCTGTTTCGTGAAGAGTATAGCGTGCGATCGTGAGGAGTAGATAATTATTTATTTTGCACACCCCGCCCTGGCGTTACAATTTGACACCCGGATTTCGGACCCAAATGGGGCTGCTGTTGTTGCGGTGCGCAATATTTCCCTTTCGAGTTTCGCAGTGACCGAGATGTACGAGCCCCATCCCGATCATGTAGCCAAAGGTAATTTAATTTTAATTTCTTTCCCCATTTTTTTTTTAGCACATCAATACAAAAATAACTTGCCCCCCGCGTATGACTATGGGGAAGGGTGAGGTGGAGAAGGTAAAACGGGCGATGACGCTTAGCCTGCCGCCAGTTTTTGCCAGCTCGCCAACCAACTCTACATAAGCCATCGTAGCAGAGCGGCAACGAAAACGACGACGACGACAACAGACGGCCGTATCTGTTCGACTTATATACTTCGGTCTGTTGCCGCGCAGCGCCACCCGACGGCCCTCTCCCGGACCAAGCTTATGTACTGACATTTACCGTCCAGCCCACTCACCCCCTCCCATCCGTGCGCTCCCATCAACCCCTGACGTTGACGCTCTGACGTTTTGTTTCGGGTTTTGATACTACATAGGGCTGGCCACGTTTCGCTTGTTTTGTTGCTCGCTGCTGCCGCTGCTGCTGCTGCTCACGGCACGGCTTTATACACACATATACTCGCCGCAAACGTAACGCGAACGCGCCGCGGCCGTTCTTTTGCGTCGTCTTTTCCCCCAGGCCCGTTTCCGTTTTGATGCTACCCCCTACACACTACCAACCCTGCACGGTTTCTCGATTGACCCTGACGTTCGTCCGGCGTTGTTGGTGCGGTGTAGTTGTACACGGCGTGTGTTTTGCTGGATTTTTGTACAACGCACCGCGGCGTGGGTAAATTATAATACAAGCGTGTTTTGTTTGTTTGTTTTTTTTCTACCCAAAAGCGATTCCGTCTTCATTTCGTCGAATGATGTGGCAGTTTTAATGGGCCACCCAAAGAAGAACTCTTTTCATTCACTCCTCCTTTTCGTTTACGGGGACAGGAAATAAATACAATTCGAATCGAATTCTCACTGATTAAGAATAATTAGTAAAGAATTCATTATGCCCTTGCAACTCTCGAATAGGAAGTTCGGACAAAAGGACTACAAAAAAACGTTTCAATGCATCGTTAAGCCAACCCCTTTCGCTTCCTTCTCGGCCACAGAAGGGATGCAGTTTTTGCGAATCGATGCACCGCACCAGCATAAATGTGCAAATACAAACAAATGCTGTGCATCCTTCAAATGCGATCGAAGCGAAACCCCCTCTTCTCACCGCTTGCAGTGCTGCTGCTGCTGCTGATGATGATGCGGACTGTCGATGTATGGGTGCACATTTTTCCTCCTCATTTTGCGCCCTATTTCTCGTGCGGTACGATTGCCTTTTTTTTTCGTGTGCCCGGTTTGGTTATACTTTCTTTTACCTGCGTCCTATTTCCGTCCTCTAGCCAAACGGATTCCACGCTCGCTTTCTCGCTCTCTCTCGCTCTCTCCATCTGTGTTGTGCGCTCTTCAAATCATTCCGCTCCGTTTATCTCTTTTCTTCGTGGAATTCTGCACACATATTGGCGTGCAGTATAACACACAAAATGCCAAAACTGCGACCGGATGCCTAGTAGGCGATGCTTGCGTTCAAGAAGTAGTGCTTGACTACGTATAATAAACTAATTTAATGGTAGGAAAAATGTTTCTTTCTAGAGGAAAAACGATGCTAACCACCCCATTATGTACGAAAATGGTTTCTTCCTTCCCTGTTTAATGTATCGCAGCACGAAACGCAACAAACACTATCAAAACGGTGCATGACAGCGGAAAAAGAAACAAAACTCCCGACCACACAACCAAGGCCTCAGCCACGTCGCTGAAGCTGACTGTTTTCGTGTGGTTTATTGATTAGGCTGCGGCTAAAACGACGGGCCAAGCGTGCAACACGGCACAAAACTTTCGAAAGTTCAGAGGTTCAGTTGACGGTGAGGCTACGATCAGTTCGTTACGATGGAGCTCGGAGTTAGCGTCGTTAACATGGACGAACGATCGAAGTTTGTTTTGATTATTTTCCTATAAAATTTATCATCAAACGGGAAAGGAAAATAGTGATGAAATTTTGAATTAATATGTTTCTATTTTCCCAAGACAACGGTTTTTTTTTTCAAATAAATAGCTTCATATCGGGCGCACAAACTGGGCCTTCTTGCAGACAAGCGTGAAAACATTTAACGCCCACGACCGCTAGAAAAGCGACAAAATAAAACTGCAACCAACGCACACGATACTGACGGATTTCCGTCACCATGTTGAACCGTTGTACATAACAACAATGCCAACCGGTACCAGCTTTTCCAGCACCCTCCAGTCGGCCCTTTCCGTGCGGGGGCTTTTTCACACACCCCCTCTACGTACCTCCCACCCGAAGCTTATCGCACGGCAGGGTGTGGTGTGCTTCGTTTGCGGACGAACCCACAGCCCTGACGATCAATAACGAGTCTCTAAGCTTCGACAGCCCGTCCAGTAGCGGTGCGCTGGTGGAAAACTACCACACAGTACATTGGCACCCAGTTGGCCATTGTGATAGCGGAAAAGTAGAACATCAAAATGGGACCATGGGCTTTCGACCGTTGCTTTGGCATCTTGCGTTCCTGCTGGGTGAAGCTCGCTACTAGGCAACTGTGCTAGACTAAAAACCCACTAAAACCTTCTGAAGAAGAAGAAGAAAAAAAACACACACATACACACACATACTAATATATGGACGTTAGAAAGATGGAACGTTGAATATTTGATGTGCTCGCTTAATGATTCTTATGTAAGAGCTTTCTGTTCCTGTGCGCCAAGATTTGTTCGTGAATAAGCAATTCAGGCAAACGATATATTGTGCTTTTTAAATAGAGCTCTTCTTTTACGTATAAAACTGCTGCTACGGAATGGACTTTCTTGACCTCAATACGCCCTGGAATGACATTAACAGCTGTTGTTATATCAGCACGAAGGACAAAGATGACCTCATTCGTTTGCTCAATTTTAGTAGAAAATAGCAACTTCACAAATTATTGAAAGTTAACTCTCATGCAGAAGAGTTATTTACTCGAATCTGAACATAAATGCAGCTTTATCAAATTGAAATTGAAGTCAAATTAAAAAATGCTTCATATTTGGCTTCACAGTCCATTTTATCATACACATGAATGTTCTGACTTTCTTTGACGCAACGCCCTTATCAAGCTAGTCCAATCCGTTCCAGGTGCGCACACAAGTAAAGAAATTTAAGTGCAAAATGAAACACAACCGGGCAAAGATTAGATGTATTTCCATTTCGAAAGTAAAAACCTCTAGTCTAACGCTCCACACAGTCGTTTCCAGCAAAGCACCTACGACGTTTTCATAATCCCATTATATGACATTAGCGAAACGTATTAAAAACTTTTATTAGCAACATTTACGACCCGCGTCATGGTTGTCATCACAAGCGACGATGAGGTTGCCCGAAGTAAAAGATATTGCTTAGCTTCATGAAAATGAGCAGCAATAAAAAATTTACACTTCACATTCGCAGGAAAATCCTTTCGGGAAGCGTACTATCTTACCCCGGGGGGGGTGTTTCGAGATGTCTTTGCGAGCAAATTTTATGCCACATTTTCTTCCCCAAGCCCATACGCACACACACACTTACGGAAGTTATATTCCGCAGTCTAATGAACAAAAACGATTCAAACGATTTTCACTGCGGAAATGGGACGTACACACCGGTGTGCGTGTCATTACACGATGCGTATACTGCCGGTACGTGTGCCAATGGTAGAGATGGTTGGATTTTCCGATGCCAAATCGTATGCAGAATCGGATGAGCAACATGCCACTTAACACGGTACGGCTCGGGTAGGAAAAGTTTTCTTATTAAAGCTCCTATTTCCGCTAAATATCGATGAACGAAAAGTATGAGGAGTAGCATCTCACCGCCAAGCTGTCTGATTTTATAGTCACCACGGGTAGGAGGATGAGCGCTGTCTTCAATTCTGCCAGCGAAGGTTTGATTACGAATTTTGCAGTGCAAAGGAGATCTTGAAAGTTTGGTTTGGAGTGGATTTTCCACACTCTTACCGCAAGTTCTTGTTGCTATCGGCGTGTCTTACGTCGTTTCTCTAGGCCCAAAGTAAACCACCTCGAGCGGAACGTCTGCGGGAAAGGAAAATCCCCACTTCCATTATTTCGGTACCTGTGTCGGTTTGCAGCATTTCGGCTGGAGACATTGTTCAGAGCATTTACAGATTAGGGGAACCGTTCGTTCGACGTACTGCCTGAATATTTTCAATAAGGTAGCTCCAGCATCCACAACGAGATCCAACGCAAGGTAAAGCAAGTTAGGGATCGGTGCTGCCCTTGAACCTGAAGCTTACGAAGCATCCATTTCGTGGAGGGTATTTCTTCCCTCCCGACGACTTCGAGACGGCTCACCGAAACGTGTTGCGCATCGACGGCATCGTACCGTCGTTCTATGGGTAAAATATTTTCTGCACCAATTCGCACCCTCGCCTGCGCTGATTTCCGATTTCCGATTAATGTAGAATTCATTAATTTCACTCGCATTGTCGGGTTTTTAGGTGAGGTGTTCTGTTCTCGAGCCAAGACAACCGAAACGGTGACATCGTAACGATAATCGATAAGGCCAGCTACCGGAAGGAGGATTTTGGGTGAGAAAAAACAGGTACTGATCGGTCCGGAAACAGTTTGATGTGCACTTTTCTTGTATGGGAATGTTTGGATAGTGGTAAGATGAGATCAAATGTGGCCATTTTTGTACTACGTTCGATATTTTGGGATAAAGATTTGCTGTTTTTATTCTACAAATTACCCTGACAGATTTTGTATTCAATGGATCGTTCCTTTGCTAAGTAGTTCAATTGATGAGAATAAAAGAAAATGCTTAAACATAGCCAAACGATTGATCCATTATCCCACTATCTCCCGCCGTCTGCAGAGAAGCTTAAGAGACAAAAACCAAACTGTCGTCTTTAATCCTGTCTCCACCTTTCGAATCTTCGCAACGAAGAACAAGGGAAGATATCAGATGCGGAAAAAACCATACCCCTTGTTCCTGTTTCCGGTTCTTGGTCGATTTTCCAAGAACAAAGCCCCACCAAAGAGGAGCGAATGAACAGACAACAGTGGAGTAGAAAAAAAAACAGAACCTTAGAACATTAAAAGAGAAAAACGAAACGGAAGCCGACAGCCGGGACTTATTGATTTTTATTGATCTGCCAGAAAATCCCCTCCGATTGCGTTCTGCGACATTAATTTCGATTATTGAATTTTCTTGTCGTACATTTCAGCCCGAACGCGCTTAGGAAGGAGGAGAAGCTTTGCACAGCCTCGGTTGACTCGATAATAATTAGTCGTAGTCATTTGAGTTTTACAACTTGACCACCGGTTTCGACAGGGATCAGAGTGGAGGCAAGCTACTTGTGAGAATTTGTAACCGACGGAGGAGGCATAATTTGAACTCGTTTAATCGGCCGGATCGAAACGTCGGTGATGATCGATGGTATGTACGTGAGAGACAGAAGATAGGATCTATTCGACAGGGGATAAAGGAAATCGTAAAGACATGGGATTGTGCCGGTTGCGGTTCAATTAATTATTTCTGTACTTCCGGATGTCATAATTGCATTACATTGAAAATTCGTCGTATTTTTTATGTGATTTTTATTGAGTACGGTTAAATGATTGTTCAGATTATTGGATCAACCGCTTTGGCATTGGCAAATGCTAAGACAATAATTTGCTGTTTACCCTTGCCTCATCGAAGGTTGATCAAATTTCTTTAACTGTAGGAGTGGTATAACAAGGACAAACCTTATTTATAAGGCCTTTATGACAATCCGTTAAATGTTTTCTATAAATATTTTGTATTTGAATTGAATTAATTAATATTCGTAACCAAACAAACAGACCCAGTTTATGATCTTGTGATGAGATACTTTGTTTCTTTGTTTCTGTTCTTGTGATGAGATCTTGTTTATGACTACTTTGATGAGATACATGTTATGGGTTTTCTCGTTATTCATTATGATTCTAATGAGCATGGTTCAAACTTTTTTTATAAGAAAATGCATTGAAAGGTGTATTATTGATTGTGCGTTTCTATATTAACAAGGTGTCGACTTTAAAACAAAGCTAGTATCGAAAAAAATATGTTAAAAGGGATGAAAATGAAAACCATTTTCTTTGATGCTGTGTCATCTTTAATATTAAATTTTAACTGTGAGCATTTGACAACAATTTTCAAACGTTTCAACAAATTAAATTTGCACTTTCATTTGCCGTATTAAAGCACCATAGATTAAGTGAAAAAAAAAACTCGATCCGGAAGTCCGAAGCGTCTGGAAAACTCCACCCTCCGGATAAGGATCTCCTCCGGTTCTCTCTGTTAGTCAAAAAGAGCAGCAGCCAAAAAACCAACCACACACCATCCGCAAGGCAAACGGAAAGATTTATGGCTCTCGAAACGGATTGTGTTTGAGCTGGCAATATTTATGTTTCGCCTAACTGATGCTCGTCCCGATTTCGTTCCGATTTCGACTGCCAGAATTGGCTTTCTAATACACGTTTGGTACTGGCGTTTTTTTTTTGGTTGCCTTCTTCCTTTGGACCACTAAAACCGAAAGTGGTCATACGTATATACAGGATTCTTTTTTATCGTACACGTAAAACGCACTGTTTATCCAGATCTCTCTTCGACACTATCTTTGGTACTTTATTTTAGCTCGCTGGCTTCGCTTTCTCTTCGCCCTTTATTCCGCTGATTGATATTTTATTACTATCGATTAATCACGGCTTAAACATACGGCGGTCAGCGGTTAGATGGCTCAGCATCTTTTTCTGTTTTTCTGTGTGTTTGCTAGGGACAGTCCTCAAGTTGCTGGAACGACCGATCGGAGGATGACGATGTCGAGTAGAGTCGAGAGTGAAGTGTGGCGGGCTTTATGTAGTACCTGTCAACGGCAACAATCGAACATGTCGACCAGCGTCTCGGACGTATCACGTTTATTGCGTGAATGCAGTTGTTTGTCGATGAATTAGTAGCTGTCAGTTGGAATGGTCATGTACTTGAGTCAACAGAAAATCCAACAGGACATCTGGCTCGTCGACCTTGAGTTTTTTTGCGATTCCCAATAACATTCCAATATTACAGGTACACATCTGTAATCCGAATGTATATGTGCTTAAAACAATAAAAAATAATGAGAGCATAAATCACATACAAGATCAAACCACTCCCAACACGTTATCAGGATCCGAGCAAACACATTACAACAAAAGGACACAAATAGGGGAGAACCATTTGGCTACCCAAACCAACAACACTTCTGGACGGCAAAGCAATGAATGTAATCGATTTTTTACATGTAATTCCTCCAACCCCGGGCAGCAGGTCGCTCGGAGCTTATTTTGATAAATGTGATATATTTATTTGGTCCTCGTTGAGCAGCAAGAAAAGCATACCCTCGATAAAACCATCCGGTTCGCATCGGATCAGCCGGATCTCTGGGATTCATTCTAGCCGGGATTCAGGTGGAATTCAATCGTAAGTAGGAAAGGTGCTCTCGAAAAGGTTAAGCTGCCACGCATCCAACATGGAAAGGAAAACAGTAAAAAAGGTGCTCCCGAGTGCAGGATGGAAACATGGAACTACTACATTAAACCGGAGCCGTACATCGTTGGTCGGGAAACGGGAAACGAGTTGTACCTTCGTGTCCTACGGAATGGGAAGTGAAGATTGGTATGAAGCAGAGCAAAACGAAGGAAAAAGGTTGTGGATATAAATCGGTGGATATATTTTTATTATTTTAAGTCCCAACTCTTCATCCGGCACGTTTCTGTACCGCCATTACATAGAATCACATCACCAAGTGTGGTCAGTTGAACGGGGAAAAAAAGGAACAAAAGAAAATAAAACTCCGACAAAGTCATCCGTTGATCAACTATGGTTACCAGTGGCAATCATTTTGGCTTCACAACAATCAAGCGGACCACTTTTATGAGCACAAAATGACACTGTACACATACTGTACGTATTGTGCGAACGATTCCGTCTTCCACCCGTATTCCGAACATGGTAGTCCTTCAAGCGGTATGTGATTAGGAAATCTTTCATATAGTTCGCAAGTCGCGTCGTCGGAAGCGTCTCCTCTAGAGAAGCGTTTGGCCCGGAATGCATGGCTTCAAACGGTGATAGAGGTCTGTATTTCCGCTAACCATTACACTTGAGCGTAGGGAAGGAAATGACCAGTGCGGAGCGCATCATACTCGTTCGATGCGTTGCGATGGAGACGCATGGTGGTGCACACGTTCGGACGGTTTTTAACGACAACAGTCGCTACAGTTGTGTTGAAGGCGATCTTGTTGGGTATATTAACCACATTTGTGTAAAATATAATATTGTGATTTGATAAACATGCTCCACAGATCACGATTAATGGAAATCAATGGAACAAAAACGCGTTACGTTATTGCATAATCGATTAATCGCATTGCGAACCATAGCGTGAGCTGCTTGAGCTAAAAAAAACATTTTGTACGAACTCAATCAAGTCAATCAAATGACCATGAGGATGGTGCAACATTATTTCTAATTAACCATTGAAAGTTTTTCAAAAATACGTGGTTTTCTTCTGACGTCATTTGACATGTATCGTTTAGTTAAATGAGGATATGGTCAAAAGTTTTACAAGGAGGTACTAACAAAGCCTCTACCGCTGACAGAAAATAAATTTTTATTGATTAAAGTGTCTTTTCAATGCTAAAATTTTAGTAATTGTTTTTTTAATTTTGTTGTAATTGTAAATTGTTCAAATTGTATGTAGAAAAAACAGTTAACTACTTTTTGAGGAATTTTTTGTGTTAAACAGCATACTTTATGTCTTTCATAAGTCAGATAAACATGTAAAATAGCTGAGTTACTGGCCTTATGATAGAATTTATATTTTATTACTCAAGAAGAGAACAGGGATTTTTAAGTCTTGGTTTTTTCATCAACCAAAGAGTTCATTATCTTAACCGTCTCTAGTGTTGAACGTTGCACCAATAGCAATAAATTATGGTGTTGGTTAGTATTGATACAGTGAAAATATTGAGTCCATCCCTTACATCCCCTTCACCCGATTATTACAACCTCAACAAGAAACTTTATCTCGCGTACAAATTGAAGCAGTAAAAACGGGAGAATAGTTTTGGAAGTGTGCCAAATAGTAGCTTAATTATTGTGTCAGAAGTTTTTCATTTATTTGTCGTTTACCCTTCAGTTAAGTAGCTACCATTTCGAAACATGTTGATTGAAAATAGTGTAAAAAATATATGTTATATACAACGGGATGTTTTTTTAAATAAAATGTTTTATGTCAGAAGCCACTTGTTTTGAAGCAATCGATTCGAATTGAGTTGTGCCAAGTATATTTTCTAAACATATTGCTCCGACTATCATTACGCTCATCATTACGGTACGGCATCATCGGTCCGACCACTTCAACACCCCCGCCGCTAATGTCGAAAGTTTCAATAGCCTTTTTCAATTAATATTTCACGTGATAACGACAAGAAGTTACCCATTTTCTTAGGGTGTCGAGTTGAAAATGAGATGCCTTTCGGCTGTGGGCTCGTAGCTGCTCGTTAAAAGCTTCATTAGCTACCCTTGCAAAAGCTTCAGAAACGTGGAAGAGAGTATGGCATTGAACCGATGGGGACAATAAGTGTTGGGGCAGAAAGTAAAGTCCTCGAACAAATCTTCAACCTGTCAGCCGAAACGATACTCGGAACCACGGCTCAGCAGCGTTCGCGGGTCGTAAAACTCGATTAAATTAACCTTCAGCGAAGTTGAGTTCCCAAATTTCCTACAAAACGGGGGTCCAACTTTCGATTTCAATGTTTTTTTTCTGTTCTCTTCCTTCTCCGTCACGTCCCGAATTTCTCAGGGCGAATGAGCCACCCTTGGCGTTTACTCGCACTAACGCACAGATTGGAAATTACAATTAACAATTACGATTAATTGCAAAAGTTTTCGCGCTTCGCCCAGCATGCCCGGTGCGGTACAGTTAAATAACAAGAAAAACGTGGAAGTGCGATAGAACTACGACCAACCATCTCTTTATCCGCCGCCAAACAGGATCTATGGGCGTAAGAAAGCTGGTGAAGTAAAAAAAAAAAGATAGAACAAGGTGTCTCCACTAGACAAAAGAAACACGGCGTGTAAAAAGCAGCTTCTGGAAAGTGTATATTTTTTAAATTAATGTCTCACCGGTTTTCCACTTCATTCCCGGTGCTTCGGCTTCGTTGGACATTAACATTAAAATGTGTGCTCAAGGATAAGAATAGAGGGGACAATACGAACTTCTTACAATCGTCCTGCAAAGTACGAATTCTTTCTTTGCCATTCGTTTCTTTCTGTTTTCCAGCATCCTTCTCTGAAGCAGTTTTTTCCCAACAGCACGCGAAGGCCAAATATTGAGCCTGAATATCGTTCAAACAAGCAACAATGATGATTTATGTGCAGTCGGGATGGCGCGTTAATGGTTTGATGCCCTCTTTTCCCGAGGGTGATGCAATTATAAATGATCACTGTTTATTTTTTTGTTGTTGCTTAAAAAAATGCAAATAAACTAAAGCGTCCAACAACAAAAAAAAACCATTCATGACTAATTACCACGAGTAGATAATAATATATAATGACGCATCGGTTGTAAATGAGTCAGAAACTTCAAGAACGCCCCGTACGTTTGCATGTATTTGCTTTATTGCGTTATGTTTTTGGAATATTGAGTCATAAGTTGTAAGTAGTTTGTGTAGAAAACAAATTTGTGTTTGTAATATAATTCAAAATTACCTTGGTATTGCACGACAGCAAATGCTTTGGCAATCAGTTTGTCAGCTCAGGTTGCTATGACACAATCATAGCAGGCCGGTTTTTTCTCTGCAGATCTGCAATAAATCGTTTTGTATATGTTGAGCTTAGTCATGTAAAAGATATTTGCTACTATCTTCTTTAATTTCAATCTCATAATTTAAATAACATCCTAATGTCGATTGTTCTACGAATCCTAGTGATATATTACGAATCCATCAAAAGAAACGTTCCTATGTTTCAAACAATTCATAACCACATTTGTTTAAATTGCCCATGTGCAGCTTGCAAACGCAAACGCTCTTTAAGCAGATTCCAACACCACTTGCATGTTGGAATAAAATCTCCATAATTCACCGATACGCCCGTTCGTTTCACATGATCTACGGTATCCTGTCGACACGTTAACGAGCGCCGTGAAATACCACATGACGTGCGGGTTTGTCATTTCGCACCATTTCTCCGCCACAAACCGCGTCGGTCAGAGTGTGGAAAATGGTTGTGTAATTGCTAGTTTGTGGCACGGTATGTAAAGAAACGTGACAAATTGTCGTCCACACGAACGTGTGTTGGCATCGGAACAGTTCCCGAGGTAGTGTGACCACAACCGCGTGCGGAACGATAGAAGAAACCTGGAGCCTGTCCCGAGGCTCCCAAAGAGGCTCCATCTTAACACGACAAAACCGGTGCTCGATTCGAAGCTGATCGGTTGGTGGGAAAACAAAAATTAACCCAACAGTCAGTGCGTGCGTGTAGTGTATGTCCAGGTGTATGTGTGTGTGTGACGATGGGGCCGCGAATCATCTCGTCCACTTCGGAATGGTGTTCGGGAATGGTCACCGGACACCGGACGCGTTGGCTGGTGGGGGAGGATTGGACGGTTCGAGGGTTTTGACGCTGACGTGCGTTTGATTCGCGTACGCTCTGAACGCAGCGCGCTCGTTGCGTCGTCGTTCGTCTCCGGGGCCAGGTTGCTGATGGTGGTGTTTGTGTCGTACTTCATTTAGAACGGACGAAGCAAAACGCCCGGTTCGTTTCGGTTCGGCGAGGTCTCTCTCGCTCTCGGTGTCGTTTTGTGTGAAGCTGCCACCGATTGTTTGAGCTTACGTGGCACCATCAGCCAACCTCATGGTAGTGTTTTTATGAGACTTTTTCAGTACAAAATAAAAAAAACACACACACACAGACACACCAGCTCGTGCTTGAAAGAGTTTGAATTATGCATAAACCAAAAGGATGGTTGGACGGCAGGTTTATGCGTGAAGGGGATTAAATTTTATTTAGTAAAGAATGGTACACGGGTTTTCGAAGCAGCTAGCTTCGTATGTTTGTTGCGCGATTTGCTACAGTCGTATCTTTACCGATATTTTTAGAAATACGTATTTACGAGACTGACTGTTTGATGTTGTTTGAGAGTAGAAGCCGCAGGCGATCGCGTAAAAATACGTTCCCAATGGAATTTAAAGTAAATTACCCTCATAAGACTGCTTTTAAACCAATAATTGTAAAACCTTGACGGTATGTAGCACAATATTTGTTTTTTTGTTGCTCCAAATATTGATTTGCTATTTATCCTTGAGCAATTCGGTGCGCCCACCGTTCCCACATAGCGCAGTCCTTCGTGAAGCCAATTCTCGCAGCATATCGCATCAAAGCAGCGGTGAAATTGGACCCACTTGAACCCTTTCCCCGACGCTCGCGAGTGTTTGTTAACACTCCAAACGCATGTGTAGTGGTTAGCGTCAGCATGAAAAAAGTGTACTAATTTCACTTAAGTAGCTTAACCACTGCTACCCAACTAACATTCCACGTATACGTTACACAACCACGGCCACCACGACTATCACCATCGGCACGGTTCGTATCGGAACACTGGCACGGACACCGATACGAAACAAATTGTGCACAACTACAGCAAGCATGTGTTTCAGTGGATTCTATACTCCATTACGACAACGATCGGAAGTGATAAGAACGAGCTTGTTTCCAATTGTGACACGAGCAAACACACACACTCTCACCAGAAGCGAAAAAGGGTGCTGGTGAGTTACCACGGCGGACGTGTGTGATGAAGCCATGAAATCATTACCGGGAAATGAAGTTGATAACGCATTTTACACGTTGTCAAATTTTTTGCTTGCATGCATCTATTAGATCCACACGTCATCGTTTTATTGTGACGTTAGTAGCACACCTCCGTTGGTTTCTTATTGTTCGTTTTACTTCGTTACTTTTGTCTCCGTATCCGATAAGGTTTTAAAAAAGATAAACGAGAGGTCAACCTGGCAGGCTCAAGTTTCATCTGAGAGTAATTTGTGCTTGTGATACCTGTTATCTAAAGCTAAGTCATTCCTGGTAAATGGCTGCATACCATTTGCCGACTTCCAACTTCAAAAATGCGCACCTGTCTCGATACAATTACCAGTAAAAAGTTTGCGGTGAGATTAGTAAATACCTGTAAAATCGGAAAGATTAGCCATTTTTAGGAACATGGTTAACAGGTTAACAGTGTTAGAAGAGATTTTTTTATTCAGAGAATTATTTGAAGTCATTTCACGCTTTGTACTTTTTTAGCATGAGTGGATTTTGTGAATCAATTCTAAGGCCATATATTATTGTTTTTTTGCACGTATTTTACATCACAGTTTGTTTTCGTTTCGGTAAAACATCACTAACAAACAACCAATTTTTACCTGATCAACTCCAAATTTCAGGAAGAACTATTGTTTCACGTGAAGTTTTAAGCAATTGCCCTGATTTAAGCAATCGAATCGGGAATTGCAGCTATCAGTTCTGAAAGTAAAAGGCTACGCATGTAAATATTTGAAAAATTTTGTTTGTTAAAACCATTTAGAAACATATTTAAATTTATTCATGCTGATAATTATATAAACTAACAATCAGGAGATAAAGAATGAAATAAAAAATTATCTACATACATTTAGAAATTGCACTGAGGAGAAATCACTTCGGAAGTTTTATTTATTATTATTATTTTTTTTCTTTTGGTAAAATAAAAATCGAGTTGTTTGTCTGTCATAAACAATAATACATTCATTTTCCTATTGTTTTCTTGCTTTTTTTGTGCAAATTAAACCCTGTATTGTCCCTTAAAGCTTATCCTACCAACAAAATCCTCAATTTTAATATCACACCATATACGTATATCCGATCTCACGATTCGGATATACTTGATATCATCGTGCCAATGAATAATCTCGCCCGCCTCATCTGTAGACCTTGTGATTACTTTAACTAATTTATAGTTTTCAATTGTCATCCAGCATGAAAAGTTTCCCAAATCCTCAACACCTTACGAGCCGCATGGTACGGTCTACGGCTTTTGTTCTCAAAATTAGACGAAATCCGATTAGGGACGAAAACTTTATCCTGCTGTGCTCTGGTTGTGGTAGCGTCATTTACTTTCAAAGGGGTACAAATATACTGGATTGTAGGAGCATTAATAGTTTTCATCGTTAAAAAAAGTCCTATTGGACGTAGCTGGGTGCGACAAAAACATCAGAATTTAATACAGTTTCAACAAATTAATCTTCTTTTCATTTATCATAAGCAATTCGCTTCCTATTCGTGGTCGTCAACATTTTATTTTGTTTGCTGTTTTCACCGTGCCCATTCGCGATCTAGTTTCTAAGCCATTTCATCGAGCTTGTACAAAAACCACCAACGCTCGCCTTGGAAGATTGAAAGGCAAAAAATAGAAAACTGGTTTTACTATCGTATGTGCAGCGAAATGCACCAATACAGCCCATTCGAAAAGGTCTAGACCGCTGAAGTGGTAGCAATCTGTATAGCTCCAATTATTTTACACTATCATACGGTGGAGTCTATGAACACAGCGAGAAAACAATAAGAAAACATCAGTTGCAGTTGGCAGAGCCAAAATTACCGTAGAGAAGGTGCACCGTGAAAACAATTTCGAAAGTCTGTGGCGCAGTAGCGCAGAGGTCAGCGAAAGTCATAAGCCTCGATGTGCTCTCGGGAGCGAATTTGGCCGGGCAGGAGAGTGAGAAATAGCGAGAAATAATTGCAAAGAGTGTGGCTATGTACTAGCAAGAGCATAAGCCGGATCATTTTCTGAATAACTGTAACGTTAGCGTGTGCCTATGAGAAAAAGGTAATTATCATCATGAAGTATCACTTTGTTGTTTTCATCAAATATTTCAGTTTTATCGCGGCTGGTTTGGTTGGCATTTTTGCTTGAATTTGAAAAATGTTTACAACATTGAATAAAAAAGAAATGAAAAAATAAAAATACTAGACCATGGTGTGGGTTTTATGTGAAACAGGTAATTGATAATATGCTTTAAAATAATCTTCTTTTTTACAAAATGTTTATATTATTATGTATTACTACTAACAATTGGTTATATTATTTTCATTATATAACATGTAATCAAGTACTGTTACGGTATGTTAAAAGATAATATGAAAACGGTTTCAAAAGTTTTAGCACAAAAAAATACACCATATGAATTTCTATTCAATTGTGTATTTTTTTCCTAATTTACTATAAAACTTATAGGATTTATTTTTTCGATTGATTTAATGGAATTAATCTTAATTCGAAAAATATTTTTAACTTCATCATTACTTTTCAAGACAAACTTTCAATCAACTTTTGGTGAGTTTGTAATATTATATGTTATTATATTAACTATATTCTTATTATAAACTCAATATACCATTCTGTCCCGCTGTAAAAATCAGTTAAATCAGTGGTAATCAAGAGTTGTAAATGAAATACGAGCCATTAATAATAAATATAAGGCAACTTATATAATAGGAGGGAAAAGAACTACTATAGCCCATTATCCGTTGCATATAACATTATTTAACATTATACATCATACTCTTTAGCACCTTCTTTAGCAAATAATATATAATAATATTCAAAATATGTTCAACCTTTGAAGTCCACGTTTATATATTACATAAATACATTTGTTGTAATACATTATTTCTAAAATAGGCCCGTCAGAATCATGTGGAAGTTCGGTTTCATGCAATCGAAAGATACACTTCCCGGTATACGCTAACATTAGCCAAAGGATTCGCCGAATTTCTACGCCCGACGCCAGGAAGCATCGCAAAAAGCCGGCAAAAGGAAAACATTGTTCGCGGGCGCAAATTTTTCCTCCCGTGCCGGTGGCTTCTCTTCGAGTTTTTGGGCAAACAACGGTAGCGGTAGGAGTGACGATGGCGACGGAGACGGTAGCCTTCGACAGCTGGGACGCACGCACCTCTCCGCGCGGAGCCCGAAAAAGGGCACACACAAACACACACTACCTCCGCCGACAAAGGAAGCTCCGCCGTGTCTCGGCCGCGGTTGTAGTAGTGAGTTAGTTCACCGGCGAGGGGTTGCTGCGATATGTTGCGAAAGGTTCAGGATGGAAATGGCGGCTGGGGTAGGCTTGGTGTGGTGTAGTAGTGTGTGCCGAAAGGAGTTTTGATTTCCACGAAGACATGAAACGTGCCCGATTGTGTAGGGAGTAATGGGTGACCGGAAAGGCGGATACAGAGAAGGGTGTGAGGCGCATCAGGCTTTTTTGCTAAAGCTGTTGTGAGAGTGTTTTACGAAAGAGCGAGTTTCGCTGAATTTCTCTCACGAGCGGTTGTGAGCGCGAGCGTGCGGAAGCAACAACCGGTCGTGTACACCGGGGTTTGTGTGATGGTGTGCGTGTGACCTGTGCTCCGGATTTTCCTGATGCTAACAGGCGGCCGACAGAAACCGAAAAGCGGTACAGTGGTGTGCGTACTATCCGCGTCAATCTCTGCCGCTGTCGTGGAGAGCGAGAAAATTGCACGACGACGCGAGAGAGCGTCGTACAGTCGATGCATTTGAAACGGGACAGCTTGAATTTAAGG
>JXWZ01001763.1:0-16739 GCA_000956215.1 Anopheles farauti No. 4 | reverse complement strand
TAACAAAGATTCGTATTATAAAGTGTACCGATAGTGGTATCTTGCAAGAAACAATTGTGATATCTTATCTTAAGCCTTCGGTTTCAAAGCATGCAAATTAAATTATCTTGCTCCATAAAATAAACGCTAGCTGCATGCGATAAATAAATTAAATCCGAAGTATTAGTATCACTTAACAGGCTCGTTGAAAACTATAGCTTACACCTCAACTCGCTTCATCACCTGCAGGGAATTCAATAGTCGTGGTGAGTACGTTCCAAGCTCCTGTCGAATGTACAATATGTCCTACGACCACAATGTCACCGATTCTACTTTACCAACGAATGAAACCACTACCGTCGCATGTATCTATGGTTACGAGTACGATCGCACGTACTACGATCGCACACCAGTCACCGAGCAGGACTGGGTTTGCGAACGAGAACTTTACGGCATCAACATATTCTCCGTCGTGCGCGTGTCGGAAGTTTGCGGGACATTCATCTTGGGCCAGTTAGGAGATCGGTAAGATCCTATTTCTAACATCCCACCTAGCGCAGATTGATTTGATTAGTTTTTTTTTCCTTTTAGCATCGGACGTTTACCGGTCTACGTCTTTAGTATAGTAACAGCTGTGGTCGGACGTGTGTTTTCCGTCCTTTCCGCACATCACTACTGGCTTTTCGCCGTGCTCGCCTTTATCGGTAGCTTCTCGACCAACATATCCTTCCAGTCGCCGCTAATAATTGCGATGGAAATCTCGAAGGATGCTAACCGAGCCGCCCTGTCTCTATGGCAGTTGGTCGGATGGACGGCGGGCGTATGTCTGGCGCCACTGCTCCTGTGGTGGATACGAGACTGGACCTGGTTCATGATTATCACCTCACTACCCTGTCTGCTTTTTTATTGCTTTCCGGGATACGCGATCGAGTCACCACGGTGGCTCGCGAGTCAGGGCCGCTACCGTGACTGTTTGGCTCAGCTCCGAAAGATTGCTACCGTCAATGGACGTCCGTTGGAGTTAACGGAAGCGCAGATAAAGACACTTGTGCCCCTACGGGAATGCGAAAAAACGTACGGCATTGCGTCGCTGTTCAGCGGGTGGCACATGACCAAACTGACATGCCTGTTGCTGCTGAGCTGGATCTGCAACACTATTCCGACGTTTACACTGTTCCTACTGAGCCTTCAAATGGGTGGTAATCCGTTCATGAACAACTTTTGGCAGGGTGCTGTCGAACTTCCGGCTTATCTACTCGGACAGCTATGTTGCGATCGGATTGGGCGACGGTTTACCAACAGCGGAGCCTTTCTGGCGGCTGCCATCGCTTGCCTGCCGGTAGTGCTGCTTATCCATCGCCCCGGCACCGAGCTGTACGTAACAATGCTCGCGATTGTAGTGAAGTTTTTCGTATGCATCACCTACTTCGCACTATATCTACAGTCGGTCGAATTGTACCCCACGTCCCTGCGGCAAACGGGTACCTCGTTCGGCATCATCGTGTCGAACGTGTTCGGTGCAGTAGGGCCCTACATCGTCTACCTCGGTACAAGCCGTGACCTTCGCCTGCCATTCGTGGCGATGGCGCTGATTACCGTGGTCGGTGCGCTCAGCTCAATCTTTCTACCCGAAACGCTCCACCAGAAGCTGCCTGAAACTATGGAAGAAGGCCGTAGGTTTGGACGTGATCAACGCTTTTGGTCGATTCCTAAGGGACCACCAGCAGCAGTCTCAACAGAAAACACACGACCCATAGAATCTGAGCTACAGGAGCTACAAAAACTCCACAAACCCTCCACGTAACAGGGCGTTCGGTCAAATTATGTACTCTGTGCTTTCAACATCCTGCTCCTTGCTGTTCTCTCTCGGGATGTGATGGAGCGTGGTGTAGTCCACTAGAAACATCACGTGCTTCTGCTAACGAAAACCTCCGAAAGGAACTCAGCGCCTGGTAGGATTTTTTACGCGAAATATTTTATTGTTATTTTGTATAATCAATCCTGCTTCAATCTTCCGACCGTAGCCAGCAGCATGGAAAATTGTGTTCTCATGTTCATTTCGAGCCGACAATCTAGATAACATGTATACAAAAACACAACAACAAAACATCAACAGTATTTCGAACAATATGGTCAGAGAACTGATGTTAAAAATAACCGAAAAAATACTTTTCGCACCAGAGTGACTCACGGGACCCCAATGAAGACGTCTGGAATGCTTTTCAAGTTATCCCGACGGTAGAGCAGGATGAAACCTGCCCTAGCACCCATGTATAGTCCCAACCACAGTGAAAGTACCAAAACAACAGACTTTGAATAATTTACATTCCACACGAGTGAAACCGAAAACCGAGCTGCCCGCGAGAAAACACCGGAACACTGCGAACGCGCAGCGCTGCCGCATGCATGGGATTTGGAAAATGTGAACTCATCCTCGGAACGTGGACAGGGAAACGATCTGTCCTGGTTCCCAACAGGAAAATGCTAGCGCTCGAGAATCGAAACAACAATGAGGATAAGGTAGAACAACGAGATTTGGTATAATGCGGTCGAGAACGAAAAAAACAGGACCTAAACGACATCTGTTTTACCGCGCGGGCGAGATGTCGGCAAATGGAAAATAAATAACACCTAAGGATAAAAGTCCACCGGATAGGTAAAGCTGGTTGGATGTGATGCGTTTTGCTGTTGTAACTACGGCTGCATCGTAGGATTTTCATCTCGACCGAATCAGCTCTTAAATGGTATATGTGTAGGATTCACTAACAAGACACATTTGTCGCGTGTTTTTCTACCAACTAAAAAATGGCCCAATAGAGTGCTCCCGTGTCGTCGTATATCAATTTCCGCACCTTTCCCTAGCGATGAGTGCACAATGTAACAGGGTTCCGAAATGCATTATCTAGAAAGCTGTTATAATAAGCAAGAACAAAATAATCATGCCATAACGGAGAGCTGCATAAGCGACATCGTGCTTCCGGCACACATTTTACTTTATTTGATATTGTATAAACTTTTTGCCTAAATGATGCTTAGCTGGAGTTGAACATTCAACCAACGAAAAGTAAATCTCGTTACTTCACATATTCCAAAACTGATTTTAAATTTTATTTGTGTTAATATCTAAGATCCACGATTTGTGTCCGATCGGTATTATGTGCCAAAGCTCATGGTAGATAGGTTGCACGCTTGCAGTTACATTAGCACGAAATTATCCTTATTGGAACAACTATCCGAAACACTCTCTGCACCATCTATCCACCCGTTATTGCACGGATGCATTAGCAACATCGGATCGTCGGATTGCTAGCGCGCTCGCTGATATAATTCTTTTAATAAAATACGTATCCTCCTTCTGGCTCATAAAATTCTCCCGAGGATCGTACCGTTGCGCGCAAGCATACGCGAAACGCGCTACCGTTTTCGATGAGGAGGAACGCTCAAAGAACGTGACCATTATTTCCAGTTGCATCGGTGGAGTGCTGCCGGAATGCATCTCAGAGAGCGTGGTGTTATATTTCGTGTGCATCGTTTGTTCTGCTTGGCTGCTTTGGGATCTCATCGTTTTTAGTGCCTCTTGCAAACCCCGGGATATGAATGCTTTTTATTTGTGAACATGACCAGGCGTTGCAGAAATGCACTACAGTTAGGCGCATTTTTTCTTGTTATTGAATGACGTTATTATTCATCATTTAAACAAGGCATGCCTATTCTAGATCTGATTATGATTCAATTTGTATCATGGAAATTTGCTGCGGATGCAACAGTTTTCGGATGTAGTTATGTTTGGAAAGACTAATTTAATTGGCCTACTGACCGTGGTATTATTAAAGTTTTTCTTACCGTTTCGTCAGGCAAATTGATTGGTATCAATTAGTACATTGACATCTTCCCAACCTCAACCAACTGAGTTTACCGGATTCATTCAAGCACAAACGATAGCTAACTCATACATTCTTTTATTGCAGTGCAATGTATTTGATTTGAACGTTTTGAATGCATTTCAAAGAACGGCACGTAGGTGACACCAAAACGATAGGTGTTACAAGGCTGGGTTTATTATTATTTCATCAATCTGCAAAAGAAATGAAACTGAAGACGTTAAATCGATCCATCATGGGTTTGTAACCGGTTTTATGTCGTTTCGATTACACAACCACAACTCAAAGTCGATTGAAATTCGATACATTGTTACGTATACACACTTCGTTTTGATCATGTCTTCCAATATATGGAGTAACGTGCGAAGCCTGTTGAAGTGGTAACAAAGTAATACTTACTCGAACTTCTGGCGAAGTCTCAAGGCAGTGTATGATACTGGCGGTGATATCCGTAACCTGTAACTTCGGCAATCGTTCCGCTAGCTGGGACTCGAATACCTTTATCATGTCCGTCTGAACCATGCCTGGATGAACGCTCTAAACCGGGTTATAAAACGTGCACACAAATCATTCAACAATCAACTTAAGGCTTTCTAACCCATACCGTAACTTTGATGGGTAATTTGAGAAAATTCAGCTCTTGACGCAAAACTTCCGTCAGCCCAACCAGTGCAAACTTCGAAGCCGGATACACCCCAAACACAGGTACTGACACATCGGGAACTCGTTTGCCCAGAATGCTATTCAGCAGCACGATGTGACCGTAAGACTCCCTGGCTTTCATGTCCTTGATTACTTCACGAATGAAAATGCATGTTGCCAATACGTTTACGCTGAACGTGTCACGAAAGTCTGACGTTTCGCTCTCTAAAATTAATGGTTTTGGTAAGCATTTTCTATCGTGAAAAAAAAACAAACGACTCACGAGTAATGAAATTATACCGGAAAATACCAGCATTATTGATCAGCACATCAACTCCGCCAAACTCGCGCCGAATCCAGTTCAGCGTTTCCATGATTTCTGCCTCGTTGCTCACGTCACACTTCTTGGCGAAGATCTTACCGGACCCGGTTACCTTGGTTGATAGCAGTGTGATCAACTCAGCTCGCCTAGCAATCCCGATCACCACCATCCCAACGTTGGCCAGAGTGATAGCCACGTCCTGACCGATTCCCGAGCTGGCACCTGTTACAAGCGCAATCTTACCAACCCACTTTTCCATTGTAACGCAAACACGATCAAACACTTTCAAATGATCGACGAAGACTGGCAAGATAATTCAATGCAACAACGAACTTAAATAGGGCTTCCCTTCGAACTTAAAATGACAAAGGGCATGTTTGGCTAGACGTGTGGGTTTATTCGATTGGTACGAATCGCTTGTGTCTCAAATATTGTATGCATTATACTTCATTTCAGAAACGTATGATTTTACAATAAAATGAAATTCAAGTTGAAATATTTGCTCGTAATATTTGTTTAAATAATCGCATTTTGTTGTAAACACGTGTTATTAGTCATGTGTTATACTGTTATACACGGTATGAAACTCCAACACATATAATTGTTCTAAAATATATGTTACAGGATAATCCTTTGCTATTATTATAGTGCTGGATTTCAATTAAACTTCTCAGTCCGAGTTCGATTTCCACTGGTTCACTGATTTGAAGCTATGTTAATACAAACATACTAATGCAATTAATTCAACAATAAACAGCATTTTTAAGATATTTTGTTCTATTTTGTTCTAAAACAGCTGCAAACAGCTGATCAAATGTCAAAAAGAAATCGACAATACGTCAAAACAACTAAATGTAAACAAAGCAAAGGAACCTAACTCGTTCAGTGAGAAACATAGTTCAAGTTAAGAATAATTTCATATTTGTACTAGATAGATAGATATTTTTATCTATCCACGTTGCGGCAGTAGTTTAAGTACTCATAGCAGTAAAACAATGTACTTTAAAATGTTGCACTAATTATTGTTTCGTTGAATAGCATCATTCTGCGCTCAAGCACTTCTATCAAATGGATATTGAAAAAATTATCTAAATCTACCAATTTTTGTCTGTGATTTTACCCTGCATGTTATTCCTGCGAGTAAATTCCTGTAACGCTGCCTTGAAAACCACCTTTAGTTTTATTTTATTTTCATGGCATTAAGCGTTAAAGTGAAACCAACTAAGAGTCGAAACGCATACGGAAGAGGTACTTGTAATATCTTTCAAAGCTTTTTCTTTTTTTATTTTTCACCTGATTTTTTTTGTAGACACCACCATTTACGACTATGCAAACAGCCCAAAATGTTCCAACCGTGCATCGAAGACTAGCAGCAAGCTAACCCTGGCCGAGATAGAATTAGAGGCGGAACCACTTGGCGAAGATCTCGAGCCAATGAGTGAGACTGGACGGACAGGAAAGAAACATCTAGCAGAAGATGCTTCCTCGATCGTTCCCTACAACGATTACCATATCGATGTGTGGTTCCTCGTATCCGAATTTGTGCGTCCTGAAGACGTCTGCAGGTTTGCTCTAATTTGTCGCAAAACTGCGGAAGTTGTGCAGAGTGGTCGATTCTGGACACAACTTTATCGAGCACATTATGATCGAAACGTGGAGATGCCACCACGCTTTCAACCGGACAGTATGGTACGGCTACGAGGGCTACGTTCGGCAGTTATACGATCTATGTACTATCTTTATCCACCGTTCGTAGAGCGTTTGACGCTCGGATATTTACGGAACCCATACCGTGTTGTTGGCCGACAGCTTATTTCCACTTGGCACAAGCGTACAAAAAACTGCTGGACGTACTATTTTCGACTAAAGGCTTCCTTCAAGGCTGGAAGCAGGCCTGCACGATCGGCACAACTACAACAGCAGAAAAATTCTCTCGCTTTCATGCACGATATCTACATGAACCCGGAAGAAGGATGCCAAATTTTGATGGTAATATACTTCCCGTAGGTGAAACACCCGTACCTCTACTCAATAGCCCTTTTTTCGATTGCAGATAACAACCGACTTTCTCAAAGTTATACCGATGTACAATGAGACGCTGTTTGTGAAAAATCTTACACAAACCCTCTCCCAGAGCATGATGAGGTACAAGGTTCGTCTCTTGCTAGGAAACTACTGCGGCAAAGCGATTGATGAGCTTGTTTTCGATCCCGTGTGCAATATAAACGTATTGGATTGGTGGATGCCGGAGTACTATAGGGAAATCGGTACTACCACGCAGGACGAACCATTAATGGATGAATCCGAATGGACAGATGACTCTGACTGGGATAATTAATTAGATGGGTGGGACGTTTATACGCCCACGTGTGATTATGCTACGCAGGACGATTGATGTTTTTATTTTATTTTCTACAAATCAAAGAGAATACATGAAGAAAACAATGTTGTAACATATTATTCGACTTGTGTACTTTATTATAGCTCTTGCAGTAATTCACTCACAACGAGCACATTAACACTGTTGCCAAGCACTCGATAACGTTGTTTCTGTGTAATCGTCTCAGGAAAGTTAAAATATTCTGGAAAGCTCATCAGTCGGGCAACTTCCTTCGGGGTGAAATAACGCATACGCAATTTTTGCAACATTGCGAGTTTGCTATTGTCGTCATCAGCACTCATTGCACGGTTGTAAATTGCGTCGAAATCCTCCCTCGATAGTGGACAAAATACTGAACCCGTCCCTTCTGCGTATTTTGAGTAGGCTTTAGTGAAACACATCGAATTCGTTGAATCTTTCGTACAAACATCCATGAGTGGTAGATATTTAAATAATGCAGCGTTTTTCAACAGATAAGGTTCAACATCTTGTAAATCTTCCTCCACTATTTGGCCGATACTAACGCCATCAGAAGAGAGTTCTTCGAAAGGATTGATAACTATTTCATTACTTCTTCGCTTAAAGTCCATATTTTTGCGTTTTGCTATGCAGTAGTACCGGTATCTGGTGTTTGGTACGCCAAATTGATGCGGCGACAAAATGTACTCTTGGTAGTGAAAGCCCGCTTCATTCAGACGGCCTTTAAATGTCTCGCAAGTCTGTGATTTTTCGAACCCTTTCACGTTTTCCATCAGAATAAAGTCCACCGTCGATATTTTATCCAGGAGATCGCAAATGTGTTTAAACGGATCGGTTCTTCGATCGTTTATATCATTGAACTTGCCATTTCTTGTAAATGGTTGACACGGGGGAGACATCAATATCACATCGATGTTTAATTTACAAATTTTATCAGCACTAAGGCCCAGTATGTTTCCATTCCGGACTGTTTTTACACCAATATTATGACTGTATACAGTGTTGGCGATCGGATTCACATCAATTGCGGATACTATTTCAAACGCCTTGCCAGTACCTTGAAAAACAAAACAAAACATGAGATGTGATTGATGTAATCTCATAAACAGTCAACATTATACTAACGCTCCAGACCCATCCTCATCCCGCCAATACCACTAAATAGCTCCAACACTCGATGCGATCTAAATTTTGTGGGATTTTCCATAATTTGGCGAGCATTAAAGTTTTACTTTCCGTCCGAGCAAACGTAAACAAACAAGCCCACGCGTACTCTGCTGTCAGAATAGTTTGACGTTTCACGTTTTTCTGTTTGTTTTCGTTTGTACTCTGCCGGGTGTGCTTACATTTGTCTTGCGCTTATCCGTGGTTCGGTCAGTGAAAAATATGTCCAACTCACATTTATTCCTTAAATCTGGCTTTCCACGAGCTCCGCTGCAGAATGGAATCGGACGCTACGTTTGCCAGCTGCAGCGCATCACACTAAAGTACTGCAAAACCAGCGGTTCCAGTAAGGGAATGCGTGAATTTCTGGAACACGAGCTCGTCGACTTCAGTCGGGCCAATCCGGGTGTAGTAGTATACGTGAAGCCTCGCCGGCACCGGACGGCCGTAATGTCGGCCGAATACTTGAACGGCGAACGAACGTGGATAAACTGCCGTAATAATAGCCGGGAAGATATATCAAAATGGGTACAGGTACTGAAACAATCGAATGGCCGGGCAGAGGAGATGCGCTTACGTAAACACTGGCACACAGACGTACCGAGTGTGCAGGGAGCCTGGACCCCGTTCACTCACATTCATCCGTCGGCAAATGTAACGGAATTCCCTAGTAAGCAGTTGTCGGAGCTGAAACTGACCGAACCAACTGCAACGGAGAAGCTGCTTGAAATGTACCTTGCACAGAGCAAAAAATCTTCCCCGAGCGAACCAATTTCGAAATCAGAAGAAGCTAAATAGTTGTCGTTCTGTTGAGTAGAATAATAAAAAACCAAGGAATAGTAGCACGTAATTATGTTTTTACTATTTTTCTTTACCGAGAAATAATTTCGAAAATATGAAGACCTAGAGAATTTCTAGAGAATAGGTGAGTTACCTAGAGGGAATTAATCGTTAATCAATCAATATATATTTTAATGTAGTAAAATATTGATCTAACAATTAAAAACTATGGAAAATATGAAAATTGAGCTAAATGTAAACAAACGTATCCATAATATTTTCCAAAATGTCAACGTTTTCCTGATGTCAGTTCATTATTTGCAATACACATACACACATGTTAACAACAGCTGAGATCGCGTCATAACAAATTCGTGTAAAATTATCAAGTGAAAATACATCCTCATGATAAGAACGGCAAGCAATTGACTGTAAATTGAGCTATTCAAAACTAAAAACAACCCGTGATCTGCAAATCTAGCATAATGGATACGGGTAAACTGTGTGCATAGTGACCTACTTACGCCAACGTTTCTAATCTATCTTTCTACACATTCCCTGCTGCAGTTCGACGTACTGAGGGCGATGGTATGGAGAATGAGGATCTCGTCGGTACGTTCACTGGGAAGCGAGCATCAACGTCTTCCACCGTGTCCTCGACGCCCATGTCGTCGGGAGACATCAAACTGCCAGCAAACTTCTCCATCGAACGGTTACTACCTCACTCGGGACCGAATCCAGTATACCGACCGACGGAACTGGTCACCGGAGGCAATACATCGCTAGCGCCAGTCATACCACGCGGTAAAGTGTTCAATCTGGTTCCACGTCTAGTGTCTTCGTCCGTAGGACGTCCCAAATTGTCCACCATGCATAGTAAAGAACCAAAGTTCGTACCGTTCGAGCCATATAAGGGTGCCGTTACACCGATCATTCCCGGTCGCAACTGCATACCCGGTGGTGGCACCCGCGTCAAGCTTAACAACCGCAACAATCTGGACCTTAGTGTTCTCGTATCGCAGATGTCCTCCATCACCGATAAGGAGCTGCGCAGTGCGGTAGCACCATCATGTGACGACGAGGACAAACAGCGGTACGAAAAGCAGCTGGAGGAATTGCGCCAAGAGCGGGACTATTTTCAGGGTCAGCTCAAGTTTCAGGCACAGGTCAACGCAGAATTAAAGAATCTACTAGTAGCTGCCGTCGGCGAAGATCTGCAAACGAAGGTGAATGTATTGACCGAAGACAAGTTGCATCTTGCCCGGAAACTGCTCAACTCCGCCGAGAATTTGTCCTCTCACACGGAGCAGATCGAGTTTCTGGCCGGTCAGAGTGAAGTATGGCGGAGCAAGTTTCTCGCAAGCAGCCTGATGGTGGAAGAACTGGCCCGTTGGAAAGCGAGCCTGTTGCAGCGAAACGGCCTACTGCTAGCATCAAACAAAGAGCAGCTTGAGGTTATTTCAAAGGTGCGCGAATTGACCGTCGACATATTGAAGCATTTGCGCTTCTTGGCCAATACAAAGGAGCCGCTACAGCTACCATCGGCCAATGTGCTGGATTTGGCGTCTGAGTGCGTAAATATCGCGCAACAGCTGGCTTTGCAGCACTCCGCTCTCGGAATGCCGGACAATCTCGACGGTTTGAAGGCGCTGGAAAGCATGACGGAGGCGGAGAAGCTGGCAGTACAGGCACTGCAAAACTCACATCAATCGCTGATTCCGACAGACGAAGCATTTAAAGCGATCGTTGGCCAAGCATTTCCTTCCTTCCACTCAATAAAACAGCAATCGAACTCGAGCTTGGATTTTGAGCTCGTAACTAAACCGGACAACGATTCAGTCGGCCCAGAAACAAAGTAAAGGAGCGTGTGAACGTGTTTTTTAAGTGTTTCATTTTAAGTAGCTCTACGTTTCAGTGCAATCGGCGCATTCAGAAGCTTTCAGAATCATTTTATACAAGTGCTTAGAGCTCTACATGGTAGAAAAAAAAATCTAAAGCAATAAACAAATGTGTTTGAGAATATACTTCAAAGGTGTTTCTCTTGTGACTTGATCACCCTGTGCCAGGCTGCCCCCAAAAAATGACGTTTGCTTATCAACGACGACGACAGCGCATCCAATAAACAACGTTAGCGCCCGGTTGGAGAAATTAAATCAACTAGTCAAGCCTCCTTTGCGCTTAGCTACTAACGAAAACGCGACGAATCGTGTTGCATAACCCCGTGGAACCAGCTGGACCAACAAATACAATCTTAGCACCCATCGTTCGTTAACGAGTAAATATGATGGTAAAGCGCAACTGGTTAATGCGTAAGCTTTCTGCTTTTGACATTAATATTCCGATTCAATGTTTTTAGCTGCGAACGATTGCGGTACGCGCTGGCCTAAGTCGATCGACGCGTGAAGTGATCGCACCGAGTCTTTGCCGCACAATGTCGTCCTCCGGGGATGCCAAAAACAGCCTCGTGCTTACGGAAGAGGTTGGCAGCAAAGGTGTTATAACGCTCAACCGTCCGAAAGCCCTAAATGCCATCAACCTGGAAATGGTCCAACTAATTTACGAGGCGATGAAGCGATGGGAAAACAGCAAACATCTCGTGATCGTCAAATCGGTCGGTGAGAAAGCTTTCTGTGCCGGTGGTGATGTACGTGCGATCACAGAGAAGGGAGGCGAGGAATTGGCGAAGAAATTTTTCAGCACCGAGTACCGTGTGAATGCGTTGATCGGTAACTATCGACCGACTTACATCGCGTTCATCGACGGTATCACGATGGGCGGTGGTGTGGGATTATCCGTGCATGGCAAGTATCGTATTGCGACGGAACGGACAATGTTCGCGATGCCCGAAACGGCCATCGGTTTATTTCCGGACGTGGGTGGTGGCTACTTCCTACCCCGTCTCGAGGGCAAGCTCGGTCTCTACCTCGGCCTGACTGGGTTCCGACTGAAGGGGCGCGACGTACACAAGGCCGGTGTTGCAACGCACTACGTTGAAAGCAAAAACTTACCAGCACTGGAGCAACAGCTTCTCGCCACGACCAGTAACGAAGAGGTAGATAATGTCCTTGACCGGTTCTCGGAGAAACGTGATGCCGGCGTAGAATTTGTTCTCGCCAAGCAACTGCAGCAAATTAACGCTTGCTTCGGTGCACCGACGATCGACGGCATCTTTGCCAACTTGGAACAAGATGGCAGCGAGTGGGCCCAGAACACGCTGAAGCTGCTGCAGAAGATGTCTCCTACCTCATTGGTCGTAACGCAGAAACAGCTCGAACTGGGCAGCAATATGGACCTCAAGACTTGTCTAAAAATGGAGTACCGTCTTGCCGTGCACCACGCGATCGACAGTGACTTTAAAGAGGGCGTACGGGCGATGCTGATCGATCGCGACCAGACACCACGCTGGAATCCAGCCAAGCTGGCGGAGGTAGATCCAGCACGGATTGAAAAATTCTTTGGTCCCGTTCCGGACGGCAGTGAGCTGACGTTTGACGAGGACGCTCCGAAGGCGGCTTTGTAAATCGAATCTGTCGATACGTCACAGAGCCATAAAAAGTGCATTTACTAACGATTAAGATCAATTCCAACAGCGTAGCTGAAAAGTGTTGTTAAGCAATCGGCAGATCACGGACCACGAGTAAGCTGGTAATAAAGCGTAACATCCGTGCATCGAACTATTGTAATTTCGGATCGGTTTTGTAGTTTTGGGCAGACAGTTGAAACATTTCATACAAAATCACTCTCGTCATCCATCGTTTCATCATGTTTGTTGTTTTTTTTTTGTTTCTTTTAGATCTTCAATGTTTCGTTTTCTTTGTTGACTCATTGCTTTCATTCCATCATTCCTTATGCAATCCTTCCCATACTGCGATTTTCAACTCTTCCTCAGATGTTTGGTCGGTTTTTCGGTCGCAATAGAATGGTTGTTAACCCTATGTGTGTTGGGTTCGTAGTATTTGCGTTTGTTCGAGCGCTTCCAAGCAAGATTCCAGTTCTACTGAGTACGCGAAGGGATTTGCTCCGGATTTGTCTTTTATCGTGTGCATGGCGTGGTGTAATGAATGATTGTTCAAACTAATGTGTGTATGTGCCTGTGGTGGGTGGCTATGAACAACTGGAAGGCAAGCGAAGAAAGAAGGTAACAAAGGCTGGGAAGTTGGAGACAGGCAAACAGCAAACATAACTCCGTAAGGAGCAAAGGTAAGATCGGATATGCCCTGCGGCTTGTCATTTAAGCCCCGTGAGCGAATGAGAACGTAAAACCGCGGGAATGCTTCTAGCTTCTTGCTTGCCAGATATCTGATTTAAGTTGGCCATGATTTTGCAATTGGGTGCAATTAATGAGTGCAGCGCATCATTACATTTTTACTTGCATGCTATTCAATTGGTTCGGCTAACCATTCATGGAGCCAATTAGATATTAAAAAGCACCATTTCCTATGATAGCAAATTCGATGTAAATTTTCTCCTTACTGGCCTCAGGGCGAACTTTTGAAGAAACTAATAATATTGGCGATTTATCGGTTCCAAGGAAAATGTATATCTGTATATAATTCTGGTCTAACTGTCTATTGCAGATTATTCATGTAGGTTTTCTGTTGTGTCTCTAATTCGCATCCTCTCTCCTTCTGAATGACCCCACACACATTGATACGAGAAAGAAGAAGTACATGAAGGAGTAAAAAAACGGACCCACTTTAACAGAGCACACTATTAGTCGATGTACTGGGCCAACCAACGGAAACCTTCGCCGTAACCCTGTCGCTTCAACACGGAACACATGAACATCTCCAACGGGCGGCCAGGCAGCTCAGAGCGCGTCACTTTGCCCTTGCCAGTGGTCAGCTGGTAGAGCGCAAAGTAGTTTCGGAGTTCATCTTCGCTCGCCGCGCCCGGTTTATCGATCTTGTTACCGAGGATCAGCACCGGACAATTTGATAATGCCTCGTCGGTGAGCAGCGAGTCCAGCTCGTTTTTGCTCTCTGTGAACCGGCTCCGATCCCACGCATCGATCAGGAACACAATTGCGTCCACTGCCGGGAAATAGTCCTTCCAGACCCGTCGTGCTAAAAGCGAATACATTCGTTATTGTTCTCTCTTTTTCAAACACTCAATAAATAGCTTACCTTGCGTGTGGCCACCCAGATCAAATGTGGTAAAACGCATATTACCTATCGACAGTTCTTCAGATGCTGTAAAATGTAAATTGTTATAATTCCAAGTTTCCAATATAATTTCTCCGTGAGGTTGAATTCTCGAAATCGTTCACTACTTACTTGGGTGAAGCGTGGGAACATGCTGTGCCAATCTGTCGTCCTTCAGCATGTGTAACAGTGTCGTCTTACCAGCATTATCTAGGCCGAGGAAGAGCAATTTTCCGGACTTTTTCCACAAACCTGCAGTGAAACGAAGCGCGCGATCGAAGTATAAGTATCATGATCTGTTCCGGAAAACAACACGCAAAAACAGACACTTACCTAGGTAACCTAGAACGCCGGTGAACCAGTCCCAGATGAACATTTTGCCAATGTCACACTAGCCTGCTTTTAGCCTGACGGTATGCTCGAATACTAATGGGAATCCAAAAATATCCGCCTCCCCACGCTCAGGACTTGAATGGCAGGAGAGCAAAACAAGCGCGACGCACGATGATGCACACTGAGTTGGCAGCACTAGAACATCCATGGAAACGGAGACAAGAACGATTTTGATTACAAACATTTGCGATCGCAACGATGACGATGGTCACCATGATGATGACAATGATGATAACGCAAATTTTCGTGGTCACCTAAGGTTCCATGCGCTAGTGTGCTTTTTGAGAGGCGATTGATAAGGTGAATAAATAAAATGACCATACGATAGGGTTACTTCGCATCGACGGCGACGGTCAAGCGTGTGTAAATGCGCACTGTATGTCAGTGTGTACGTGATCTTTGCGGGCATGATTTGCTATTCCAACCTGTTTCTGCGTTATTGTCTCGAATGAACTTTACCCTTTTTCTTTGTATACGAGAGAGCTCGCTTTATGCGATTAATATTGACTCAAAATGCCGCAACTTGCACTACTTTTGAGTTGCTTGTAGCAGGCGCGACAATGGGTCACTAATGTTGGCCAGTACCCCGTTTTTGTGTGGCCTAATTTCCCACACTCGAATTCCCATCAGCACTCACGAATGCAAAGTACCGTCCAATTGTCACCTTGAAATGAGAGGCTTGTTTGGTGGTATTGAACAGCAAATCTGGGCACTTGAACTTGAACAGCAGAAGCTATGCTTTAGCTAGAGATCTTTCCTGACATACGTGGAATCATAAAAGCACCACTAGCTTGGCGATATCGTTTCACACCACCACCGAACTAGCGCCGTCGAGATGATTTCTCCCTCCCGTCGTTGACTTAACAAAAGTTGCGCCTTATGAAATCGTTGGATAAACGTAACACGATGAGCCACACGTAAGTTTTTTATGCACTCGCGCGATCTGTAGGCCTCGCAAGCTTTCCCAATTACCGATCTCACCGAAAGTGAACGTGTCGCAACGAAACACGGAGCCTTCTCCTTTGGCCAACGCAGCAGCGTACCAATCCCATTCTTCTACGAACGATACTTACCCCGGGGAGAAAAAAAGTCCGTCACCGCCCGTGGAATCGTGAATCGTGCAATGTGGAAGCTAAACGTCACGCACACGCACGGTCTCGTGAATTTTTTTATTTTTATTTCACGAAAAGACACGACACGCACACAAGCGACACGCACTGCGGTTTCGCTAAGGCCCTACTACCCAGGTGACGTATCAGCCGCCATATTTTCAAACCATTCTCAGCTGTCATGTGGACCGAAAGCGAACTCAACTGTAAACAAACGGAAGATGTGAAAAAAAATCCAATGCATCGAATCGAAACACTTTATACGTAAAAAACGCATACGACGGAGCAGTCACTCCAGCCTAAATTTATCGAATTGACTGGTACAAATTGCTTTAGATTGGCAAATGGATGCAATGGATGAAAAACGCTATATTTACGATACCATAAGTAATGAAGTAATATTTGACGTAAGGATACTAATATGGTGTAATATAAACATCGAACACTTGTACCTTATAATTTAGACAACTAGGATAGATCATATTTGTGTTGGTGTAGCAATCTGCTCGAATATAACGTGGAATTCGAGCAATTTTTGCTTATCAATTAACCATTCGAGCAGATTGAATGAAGCAATTTAAATTTAAATATTAAATGTAATTGATTGTTCTGTGCATTTATTAAGCATGTGTAAACAATTTTTTTACTAAGAGTACCTATTCTCAACTAGTAAAATTCAAATTTCAAATATTTCCCTGTAATGCATTTGGTTAATGTTTGCAGAGTATGTTATGCAAACATAATAATAATTCATGTCTACGGTTCAAGTTACGTTACATTTGGTTCGAAATATTACAATATATATAAGTTTTTCAGCAATGTTTTCATATTATCGTTCGGCAATTTTCAGTAGCAATTCCGACATAAATTTAAAAGATATGCAGCCAGCTCATTATAAAATACAAAGTGATCTTTTCATGGAAAATAATTTTTTTTAATGATTTTTATAACGGGGTTCGGATTTTT
>JXWZ01001762.1:0-12779 GCA_000956215.1 Anopheles farauti No. 4 | reverse complement strand
TTGTTTGTTGCAATCGCCACTAGCGCACTCGTACCCGGTGACCTCGATACGGGCCTGATGCATGACGCCTTTGGTGTGCTCGAACACGTTCTCGATGAGTCGTACGGGACACACTTGCAATTGCAATTCACTTGCTGCACGCAGGCACGAGAGGGCACCGGGCACGAGGGACGGACATAGTGCGCGGAGATGCATCCCGCACCGGCGATGACCAATCGGTTAGATATGATCACCGGCAAAAAGCAACGAGTGGGAGCGTGTGTGACTAAAGATAAAGCTCAGAAACAAGCGCGCCGCCAATCGCCATGAAAATAATAATCGCAAGCTAACAAAACACAACAGACGTAAACAATCCAGTGGTCGTGCATGTTTGTGCAAACAGCGCAACGCACCGTGTTATGCAACCGTTTCGCTGGACCGCGATCCCGGGCAGGGAGGAATCTTACTCACTCGATTGCACCGGCCGAGAGTGTGAATTCCATACCGGTGAATGTAGGTTGAGTTGAGTTTTTTAAAGAACCGCAAGCTGCTGTTCATTGAAATTCCAAAACGAAATTTACGAAGAATGAAACAACAATTTAAATCATTTGTTCATGGGGAAACGCATTCTACAACTGAAATTCAAATTTTCTTTAACTCAGAATCTTATGGTAAAGAGATGAAAACATTATTTATCACCTTTGATAAAATTATCAAAGAAATTTATTCCAATCATGATTATGATAATTATTTATTATCCAATATATGTTCAATTTAATAAATCATATGTTATTAAAAACAGCGTTGAAGAACTATTAAATAAATTCTTCTGTAATAACTTCTAGGTTTTTCACCAACTAAAACTGAACGGGGTGTCAATTTAAATTAAATAATTTCATCATTTAGGACTTCACAAAAAAAATATTTAGAACTTTTGTCAAAAAAAAAACATCAATAACATAAAAATATAATTTTGCTATAATTAATTTAAATTAAAATACAAATGCAATAAAACTACACGCATTCGCACTTCTAAGAGAGATATTAAAATAATAAAACAAATTAAGATATCAAAAGGAAGAAATTTAGATTCAGTTAAAAAATTATCAATTTAATTAAACATATAAAAAATATTTTGGAATATTTTTCAAAATAAAAAATGTCAATAGTCTGCAAAATAATCTAAATGACATGTATATTTATAGCAATCATCGTGAACTATAAGAATCTGCAGATAACAGCGTTTTTTTGGTATGCAATAGAATGAAAACATTAGTTAAAAATACACGAAGATTTGCTCGTTCTCGATAGCGTTGTCAGTGTTGGTAAAGCAACACACCCAACATGCATATTGCACATACTCGCAAGTTCGATAAAATCCGGCCTGCAGCGGATATGCACCAGCGGGAAGATTACGATACATCAGCACTATCACTGCTTCCCTGTATCCGATGTTAACATCCTGTTGCTGTTTCTCTCTGTTGCTCGCTCTATCTCCAAACGTCGATTGTTTTATCGTTTGGTCTTTCTCTCCCATTTCGTTTCCCCCACCCGAAATAGATTAGATTAAGGTAGGACCCGTTTTGCAAAGCAAATGAATACACTCGCTATCGGGGCCGGTTTTACGTCAATGGTAACTGCTGCTGCTGCTTGTTATCTGTTTATTTCCCTCTACATTTGCCGAGTTCTTGGAGAAACAGAACCGCTGATATTTTTCCTTTCTTTCCTTTTAAAGTATTTATGCACTGTCTAAACTGCCTCGGGAGCAATTTTCATCGGTTGTAGAACGGACACGGGTTCGACATCTTCCAAAGCCGACTCCATACTATCGTGATTCGTACCACTCGGTCCCAGTCGTTTTGCGATAAGTCATTCGGTTCTTACTCAATGTTTAATCAGCCAGACTATGAATCCATACGCCACGAAGGAGCGGCCCAATCTTCTGCATAAGACGGTTCACCGTGCATCATTTTCTCTCTTCCCACTCTTCCCGGACAACTGGAGGCTGCTCCGTGGATGGTTCGTTAAGCCCGCTGAGCACCCGGCCAGGCAATAAACAAAGCTCGAGTTCACTCGAGCATCTTCACCAGCCGTGCGTCGAAAATATGTTTCACAAATCCCGTGTGACTGATGGGAAACATGGGCTCGGCCGGGAAGGGCCCGTCCGGCAAAACGGACACGAACTGCAGATGTGCATCTGTTGTCAAGTGTTTGAGCGGCGCTCGTTTTATTGTGCAGCAGATGCAAAATGCGCCTGGCGAAGAGAGCAACACATGAGGTGATCTCGGAAGCATCGCAATTATATGATCCAAGAAGGACTATAATGGTTGTTTGTAGATGAAAATTTGTTAACTTTGAGTTTTTAAGTAAATAAATAAAAATTGAAAGCTAAAACCACACAGAAAATAGGTTGTAAAAATTATTTTAAAACGTCATACTAGTATATAAAAAAATAATTTTAAAAATGATCTATAAATCACAAAAATGGTACGAAAATTTGGCCAAAATCCATCGCATACTCCAAACTCGTTTGCCACTGTGTGCCCATTTGCGATTGCCAACATAGCAAGCGCATGTTTGTCAGCATTATCTAGCATTCCGATTGTTATCCCGGGAGTTCTTCTTCGTGTTCGGCGTTTGTGCCCTCATCGGCGATGGTTCCGCAGTTTGCGGTGTGTTTGCCGAACATGACTTCCAGATACGGTTGGCCCGAAAGCCGTTTGGCCCGCCGCCTAATTAGAGCCTAGTCAGCCCGCGTTTCGCTACGAACCGTTTTGGCTGGGGGAGGGGGGAGGGGGTGGAGGGAAGGTCCGACGAGTCACCTTCACATCGCATTTTCGCGAACCTAAGCGGTATTAATGGCGGCGGTCGAGCAAGAAGATGGTCGAGGAGGATGGGATGCCTAGCAAGCGCAATCTTCACCGGGCGAGATAAACTTCTTGCACCGTTCGGTGGCGGTCATCTGAGCGGTGGGGTGCCTCAAGGACGGATGCGAAGTGCACTTGCGAAACGTGATTCATTGGTTAGCTGGTGGCAAATGTGGCCGTCACCTCGCCATCGTCGCCATATACCGACGCGGTGAACGTGATGATTGCAACCGACGGACACCACCAAACCGAGAGGAAGTAAAGCAATACGAAATAGGGGATTGTGGGGGTTGCGAGCAGCAAAGGGGTGTGCAACGGCAACGGCAATCGCACGAAGAAGAAAAAAAAGCCCCATATTCCCCGCAGCAAACAAACATCGACATTCTAAGACCGAGTTTGGCCGAGCTCCGCCGGTCCTAGCGGGTACTTACTTCTGAAACAGTGCTCTCGCTGCATAACAAACGTGGATCATAAAGTCATACACAAACACACAAACGAGCGTGGAGCATTATTTTTTGCTCCTCGTTTGGCCATCTTTGCCTTGCTCTGCATATCAAACAAACGCGCATGTAGATTACGGCGGATTTGAAGCGCCCACAACGGAAGGCATTATTTGAACAAGTGGCACAATTCATCTCCTGCGAAATGTGCGCCCGGTCGCCGAACTTATATGATGTAACGACAAGGACGGATGGAAGCCGGCATAGCCTTTGGAGCGGTTGTAATTTGTTCGAAGGCGACTGGGAAATACGCTTCGGTGGTGTGAATGGGCAGAAACTCCCACAGATGGGATTTTTGCCTAGATTATGTGTTCTCCGAGGGAATTTATTGTACGTAGGAGCGATGGTATTTAGTACCATTTGAAAAACTGAAAGGCCAAGTAGAACAAAACAAAAGAAACAATTTCTTGAAATTCCACAGCAAAATAGAGTCAAATTCTGCTATCGAAAAAGGAGGGTGTGATTTACAGTAATTTCGTTGAACCAAACATGCGTGACATCATGTATTTTTTTAAAATATTTGAAAATGTCTACAAACAAATGTGGTCCACAATATCCAGAAATAAGAGCACACTGGCATTGAGATTATTTTTATTTCATGACGCCATTTTCGGCGTCTTAAAGCAGTAATTACACATAACAATTTCTCATTCTTAAATACGATTATAGACATCTTGAAACTGCTTCCATGGCCAGTTAAAAGAACATTGCAAATAATATATCCACACGCTTTTTTTTTTTGTTTCAATAATAAATTTCTACAAAATTTCACATTCATTTCATCTTTTTCGCTTCAAGAAACAATGGTTTTTTAAATAATTTATGCATATTAAAAAAACACTTTTAAATATACAACAAATAATGATAAATTTATTTTCATAATTTTTAGTTGTGATAAGAAACATTTTGGAAAAAAGAGCATTTCACTCCGGCAACAAATAGTTGTAAAAAAAACACAACAGCAAGTAAAAAACAAAACACCCCCGACGAAGGGAAACCGATGGAGCGTTTACATGGTGTAATAAGGGCGCATCAATGGGCGAACTCTTTCGGTGGAACTTTAAATTTAACCGTCATCGGTTAACCTCAATTTGTCTTTGAACCTTCCACCAATGGCATTTTCCGCCTGTTTTTACTCGCCCCTCCCACCGCAATTCAAAGGATTCGCAACAACAACGAAATAAAAAAAAGGTGATCCTTTATTTTTTTCCCCATTCACATTCGCCCATTGTTGACATTCGCTAGCAACGCGACGCCGCATACCAGCGAATGGGAACCGTTCGCATACAAAAAAAAGCTCCGATGAAACGAGGCAGCCTACGAAACACTTCCATCCTTATCCTTAAAAAAAAAACCCCCCGATCGTCGGCCGGCCCAAATCGTATTTGTCATTTTGATTGATTTTGTTTTGCATTTCTGTTTCCGTTTCCGGTGCGGATGGAAAACAAATTTTTGGTACTGCCGCCCGAACCGTTCGGCGTCGGGCATGATGGGGGATTCTGTGTGTGTATGTGTGTTTTCGGGTTCCAAGGAAGAACCCCCAACCCAACCCGACATTGGTAAACGAAGCCAAGGACACGCACGCCAACAGAAGGACGAACGTTTCCACGGAAACGGTAGCGTAGTTCGTCGAAATGGTGGAACGCAAAGGATTCGCAATCGAATGATGATTGAGTATCGGATCGAGAGAGAAAGTGAGTGAGGACCGGCCGGCCGAACAATCGAACCGAAACCGAAGTGCCCAGGAATGTTGCGCTTCGGCAATGTGCAAGCAAAACTCTTGGCCGGAAAGTTGATGAGAAATTCCTGCACGCCGTCGTAATGTCTTTTTTTCTGGATATCCGTTTTTCTTCTTCTTCTTCTTATCGTTCGAAGACAGCTCGAGAAGACGAAGGAGCATATACAGTTTGTATTTTTTTTTATTTCCCCCGTCACCTGTCATTGGCTCAGTTCGACTCAGCAAACGCCAAAGGGAACACACAGTTCCAACCGTGTAGTGCGAGGGCCAAACAACTGCCAACAGCCAGTCCGGGATGTGTGTGACGACCCCGAAATAGACCCCGTCATGGTCACGGCGCGGGACGGCGAAAAGAAATGAAATATTTATGCAAATCGCCGCTCAATCAAGCGTTCGTTAGATGAACGCACAAGAAAGTGGCATGGGGCGCGTTTTTGCGTTTCACACGAAACGTCATGATGTTTGCTTTGCAGTATTGAAATATTTCCGATGTCCGCTTTGGGGGGAGAGCGAAAGAGATTAAGTTCCATTGTCACCGATGTCGATTTGTTATTTATAGTGAACAATTAGAACCGCAAACACAATCGTAGGCAAATCGAAACGTCTTCTGCTTCCACCCATCGCCATGACATAAGTGTCAATTTGACGTTTCGGCGATGGATCGCAAATACATGTGAACGTCGTTTTTCTCACGGTGACATCACTGTTAGAAGAAGACGTCGGCGACGTACAAAGCTGCCGATAGTGGTGGATCAATTGCGTGTTGATCGTTATGAGTCACAAACGCTCCAGAGTTGGTGCCAAATAATTCGTCATTTTGTAAACTCTGACTGAAAGTACTCGAGTGAATTAACGTAGCGAACGACAACAATGTATTGACTATCAATCTACAAAAAACGAAATAAAAGTTTATTCAATGATAAAATTAACAAAAAGTCAGTAAACGATCACCGACAACGATCTCCAGAATAATCGAATGACTAAGAATATAAATGCATGAAATTGAACAAATCATGGATTGAATGGAATTAACTGTTCATACCCTTACGTGTATTGATAAGTGAAATCAATACAAATCGTTTAGTACTTTCACATTGGTTTTCAATATTGCTATCCCACAGTCTTATGGGATCTTTGAAATTTACAGAAAAATAAAAACAATCATCTTTAGAAAATTTATTACCAACCATCTTAGAAAATGCTCATCTATTGGTGCTACATATGCCAAACTAATTGTAAAAGCTTATTGGCTCTGATGATGTTCGGTGGACACAAAGCAAAACAACAAAGACAGCGAAAGTCAGCACAAAATACAACAAAATCTACAAAACACCCTCCCAACCCCAACGCCGTCAAACAAAAAAAGCTCCGGAAAATCCGGACCACTCCGGGCAGAGCGCGCATGCAAATTGAAAGCGAAATGATCCGTGAATGATCAATCTGTTTCGCTCAATTTGTTGCCCCGTTTAGTTTCAACATTATCACCGCCTCGCACCCTCACCGGCTGCGGCACTTATGCGGCGGCACATTAGCATAAGTAGCTTGGCTCGGGTGTAAAGTTTTTTGTTTTTTTTTTTCGTCCTCTCCCCCAGTTCTGTTTTGCTCTCCTTTTGTGCGCGGTCCTTCTGGGCCGCCGGGCACGCTCATTTCCAGCAGCTTTTTGTAGAAACGTGAAAATTAACTTCCCACGGGGTTGGGGTTGGGAGAAGAAAGGCATGTTTTTTTTTCTCTATTTTCATGCACATTCGGTCAATGAGTTAAACCAGCGGCGGCGGTCGGGGAGATGTTTTACGTTTCCACCAAATGCGACGGAGTGAGCGGCCCGTCACAGTGGAAAGGTAAAAGTGCGAACCCGTATATCTACCATTCATCGGGATCGGGTCGTAGATTTCTTTTTGCGTCCCCCGTCGCCCCATCGATCCGTCTATTCTTCTCGATCGATTGTGGCACCGAAAAAAGGTAAACAGTGGCGCGGGCGCTCGTAAAACGTGCGTACGGCACCGCTGGATGGATTTACGGTACGGATCGGTCCATGCCTTCCCATCGTGCCGAGATTACGCGGGCCCGCGCGAAGAAGCTGCCCAGCTTTGCGGTGGGAGGCCAAAAGACGAAAAAGGCAAATAACTCGCTGTTCCAGTGATTGGATAATAATCTATCATTAACGCCCGACGTTCCGAACGTTGACGGGAGTGGAATATTTGCGGGCGTGAAGAAGCTGTGCTTGGATCCGAACTGAAAGCAATCATCAACGCCGTCGGAATGGTATTTTTGACAAGCTCTCACCTCACCCCGGGTTTGCAGCAGAAGCAGCCGCCACATTGTGTTCTGTTGCCTAAACTTGAGCCACACAAAAAATAAACCGATCCTTAAGACTGGCGGTGGAATCCGTGTCGAGTCGTTTATTCGGGACTGTTCAAATAGCGTCACGGTTTCTCATCATGTTCACACCGCAGTGAAATCGAGAGCGTAGCGAGCTTCTGCAGCGCTTTGAAATTTGAAATGCCGAAAATCCGGTAAAAACCCGACTACGGACTCTAAATTCGTTCTAATCCGTTTCTGTTAGACGCAAGTTAGGTGGTACCTACTAGACTCGTTACTAGATTTATGGCACCATTTTACTAACGGCATGGACGAGAGCGCGAGAAAGAGAGAATGAAAAACGAATGAGAGCGAGAGAAAAGGGAATGCCAACAATCCATCAGGCACGCTGCGCTCCTGCAGGACCAAAAACCCAAGCATTTTGCAAGTAATTGCACCATTTAAAATTCTATGCACGAACACGTCGTCCCTTCCTTCGGGGTTTTCCGGTGGCTCTTATGCATAACCAGAGCCTCTCCCCCGTTGCTCCACAAACCGCCACCATTGCCCGACCCGATCCCGGCCGTGCCGGAGCGTGAGCGTTACATAATTCCATTAAAGTAGAGTTTAAATTTCCAAACCACCAACCTCCCAACAGCCCTGATGGACTTCAATCTTGTTTCCACTTCCGTATTCATGGAGATGCCCCGGCCCGGTCGGGATGGCTTTCGCCACCGGCGTGTGTGGTTGCAATAAACGTTTTATCTATTCCCAGCGACGTGCAATTGTGAATTATGTGTGCGAATCGCAACTGCAGCCGGGGGTACCGTGGGCGAAAGGAAAACGCTCGCCGGGCGGCGGGGTTTTTGTGTGTTTCGGTTTTGCAATCACCACCGGTAGACCGGTGTCTTCGTGAGGGCGGTATCCCTTTTCCCGAGCGTATCCAAACGCCGACGCACCGGAGCAACCTGCACGCTCGGTGTTGACAATCCGCCTGGACGGGAACGGGGAATCCCGATTTTCCGTACCGGGTCCCGACCCCTTCCCCCATGTGTGTGTCGTGTAATTAAGCTCGCAAAGGAAACAATAATTACATTTAAAATTCAAACCAACTTCGGTGCCATCATATCCCTGAAGTTTTTGGGCGTTCCACACGTGCGAAACATGACGGAAACCACACGCTACACCCGCGCATCGCGTTGACACAACACCACGAAGCCGGCAGGAACACGGCACAGCAGAAAGGCGATACACATAAATCTTAAAACCACATTAAAGTGCAAACGATACGCAGCACAAGGTGGAGGGGAAGGGGGAGAAGGGAAGCACTTTTTAGG
Source organism: Anopheles farauti No. 4 (assembly GCA_000956215.1). Classification (NCBI taxonomy): domain Eukaryota; kingdom Metazoa; phylum Arthropoda; class Insecta; order Diptera; family Culicidae; genus Anopheles; species Anopheles farauti No. 4. The sequence goes on along the minus strand of JXWZ01001762.1, from coordinate 4,060 downwards.
GGGAAGAAAATTTCAAAGCCAAACAAAACTACGTCCTCCCTCGGCGATGAGCAACTCCCGCACCGGCACGTCATATTTCTGCTCGCTCAAGGGTGGCTTTAAAGACGGACTTGGGGCTTTGGGCGTAAATTTTCCGGCGTGACAAATTACGCATCAGTGTGTATGTGTGTGTGTCGGGTTTAATAGAATCTTCTCCGGTGGCGTGATTGGATTAACCGCACGTTAAAAATATGCACGCACTGATTCACTCCTTCGCTAGCCGCAGGACAAAGGCCCATGCCGGCGATACGGGAAAACCCTTTCCGGCCAGTCGGAGTCGGCCCTGCTCCTGCTCCGCAGGGTCCACAGTTGCGGAAACAATTCATGTTTTAATTACAACTTTACTAATAAGATTGTACCCCTCAATCTATATGCAAATGTAAATAGGTGTGCAAATCACACCACATCACACTGGTGGGTGGCGTTCGAGCCGAAGGATGGGTGTTGCAGCACACTGTACGTGTGATTTATTCGGTCGAACTTCTCCCAACGCACACACATACACACACACTCACATATATACGATGGAAGACATTTGCACTTAAAAACGATAGCTACCGAAGATGATAAGAGCTGACTTTCTCACCTTCCGCTCGTACTCGGGCCGGCGAACTTTGTCGCTCGATTCATGCTGCAAAACGAATTTCCAAGTAAAGAACCGTTCCTGGGAGCGTTTTCCCTGGTCCAAGTTTTCCCGTCCGCCCGAGCCACCTTGCGAGCCATCCGGTTCGGAAATGGTTCGAGACGGAGTTGGTTGGAATGGAACACGACCGACGGAGAAAACATGCTTTTCGTGAACTTTAATGAACAGCGCCGGCCCCGGAAAGGAGTTTGTAAATGCATCCAGGTACTTCCAGCCTTGCCCCGCGTAATGATGTCATCTCAAGCCGAAACCGGCAGGATGTCCTTGGAAACAAAACAAAAAAAAATCACCAGTATCAGAAATTATCATCCCAAACCATTCGGTTTCCGGTGTCGATTCCAGCTTCACTCTATCGGTTTGCATTCCAAGGCAACTGGACGGAATTCCGCACGGTTAGATAATGGTACGCAAAAACCGGGTATGAAAGCGAGACAAAACGCATAAATAAAATACGAAAAACCGAAAAAAAACCGCTGGACAGAGCAAGAAGCCGAAAGGAATGTTTTCGTTTTCAAACGCGGCTCAAAACAAGTTTGGCACCATTGGTAGACGCACCGACGACGACGACGACGACGACGATGAAGACGCTGGCGTCCAGTAGCTCCATCGCGTCGTCGTTCCTCGTATGTTTTCGAGGTCGCACCGATGCTTCGGCCTGTCCGCCGCACCTTCCCAACCTTATTGCCGTTGTGGTTTTTGGTGGCATTCGGGTGAATGCTGATTACTGGCACCGCCGGTTGAAACCAACGAACGAACGCACTCGGCAACCAATCTTCCCGAACCTGCCAACATATTGAAACATATCCCAAACCATCGCAGCAAACGCCAATCCAGCGGTGTGGGTGGTGTTACGTAAAACTTTTTCTCCCAATTTCGCGTATTTGCACGAACCCGTGCGGTGTAACGCACGTCACAACAAAGTTGGCAAATACGGCAGCAAAAAAAAAAGTAAATATAAAAAATGTTGAAAATTCTGCCCGAGTTCAAATCGATGCCGGTGTATGTGAGCGTGCTTTCGGTGCGCAAAGTTTACCACCCATCCCGCCCTTGGGGGGAGTTCGTCGCGCCGCGGAACTTGTTACCAACAGCCGTTAGCGTCGAGTGGTGTAGAATTTGTTTACGATTATCGCACACGACTCGGTGCCTCGCAGCAGCCGCCCATCGCCGTCGATGAAATCGATCGGGGCGCAGTTAAAATAAGTTTCGCCGTTTCTTGTTAAATGCAACCTTGTCGTTTGCCGATCGTCGTCAGAATGTGGAAGCGGTTTGGAAGCGAGCAACTACAATGTGTTTTCACGTGCAACATATAGATTTAAATCTTCTATCGTTTTCTATTTTACTCACCGCCCCACAGATTGAGAACACTTGTAGTAAAGTAATGAAACGCACCTGAGAAAAAAAAAGAAAAATAACATTTATTAGTCAGGAAATTGCAGATTTTTTGTATTTTTGGGCAACAATTGTTCCTTTGAAATTTTAATTTAACAAAATATATCTATTGGGTTAATACAAGTTATTTCGAAAGAATTTTATTATTAAACCATGGCGAATCAGTGCTCTTGAAAAGTGATTAATTTCATTTAAAAATTCGAAATTCTAAATTAAAGTTTGAGGGAAGAAATACTAAAACTAGTATTGGGAAACATAAATTTACTTTAAAATGTACGGATTTTTCCTCCAAATTTAACATGATGAGAATAAAAAACTGCCAAAATGGATTTATTGATACATTTGAAACACAATACCTTTTGAGGCTGTTTCCAGTGTGGATTGCATGTTGTGTAAATATAATGCATTCACCTAATGCCATATAGATAATTTTCAATCGTTATAATGATACTTGTAATACTGAAGAAAAGAATAATTAAATAACAATAATTATTTACGCAAGCTATAAATACATATTTATAAACTAAAGTTTGGAAGCAATTATAAATATTTTCCAATAAAAATTGAACTATTTTTATTACCGTATATAAAAATAGTTAAATTTTACAGTAAAGTTATTTTTTAAATAATAAGTTATTGTACTATGATATCGCCCAATTTGAATTATTTACGAATTCAAGTACAAAATTCACGAATAAAAAATATTCAGTTAATCACGTCACGAAATTAAATTTCAACCCCGGATTGATGGAGGCATATTTTTCATTTCCTCTTCCATCGTAGCAGCATGCAAATATTAAACTCTACCCAACACACACGCTCTCCAGGTTTAAAGGTCTTACTGGTGGCACTGCCATAAAATTATGCGCCACATGCGCGCGCTGACGCCGACGAAATCGTCCAGCCAGCAAAGCGTTGCATTTGTTTCATTTTCGCCTGGTACGCACCCGGATTGGCCCTTGTCTGTCCCCTTTCCATCGCTCTATATTGCGTCATATAGAGAAATACAAACACACACACACACACACGTGCAACGGTGACTGAAATGAGTAATGTTGAAATAAATCTGCACGCGGTTTCGTCGTTGTTTTTAATGAACTGACTGACGTCGGGGCTTTGACTTGGTGGTATTGGCGCGTGAGGCAATTTCGCCTCACGCTCAACAGCTGTGCTCTCCAGCCACCAGAAAAGGTTTAAAGTATGGCAGCCCGTCGCCACCCTAACGTGCTGGCACATAATATTGCATTTTGTCAACCGGGAAGATCCCGCTAGTGGCGGTGGGGCGAACGGAAAGGGCTCCATCCATTCAACCGGTCCAGTGCAGTCGAAACAAATTGAAATCCCACACGGAAGACAACCTGGTGCTGCGCTCAGCTCGGGTGAATCCTGGCGGGCCACAAACGTGACGTCTTGCCGGATGGAAGCATCCAAGGCTGGCGAGACTGCGAGGACACTTTTCTCATTACGAAATGGAAGCCAAGTCTCGAATTGAATTAAAGCAGCGATGACAAATGTCACAATTAGGCAGAGAGTGTGGCCGACCGGGAAGCTTTACGATTGAAGTGACTCGTACGAGAAAAATCGCTTGATTTAAACGTGACTAGCTTTCTGACTGCAACCCTTTAAGCCTTTCAAACATGGATTCGGAAAGCGCGCATATTATTGACCAACATTTCATCGCCTGCAAAAACCATCATATGGTTCTGATAATGCGCGATCATGCGCCAACCCAACGACAATCATGCCGTCTTGCCCCGCTCACGCCGTACACATGTTTCACTGTGTTACAAATCGAATGTTCGCTGCGTGTGCAATTGCACCCACAAAACGGTACGACAACGACGACGAAACGGCCGGTAAATAATGAATTGATCAAAACATCCAATATTTATTTATTTCGGATTGCGTTGAATTACCCGAGCCCGACCGGCCTTTCCGGCATCGGAACAGTCTGCCGGAAAACGCACCCTGTGGCTGTGCCGAATGTCG
>JXWZ01001757.1:0-16804 GCA_000956215.1 Anopheles farauti No. 4 | reverse complement strand
TTTTTTTTTGTTAATTTGATGGATTTATTAACCATTTTTTCAACGTCCAATGGAACCGTTTTGGTCCGAACCGAAGATACATAAATGAGAATGCAAAACCATCAAACACCCCGAACCCATTTTCAAACCTATTTACTATGTCTGCCTATAAGAGCCCTTCTCTTTTCGCAGCAGCAGAGCGAACCGATCGAAGATGCGCGCAAAATTCGTAACAATCGATTCGAAAGGTGAACGTCGCGCATCGCAGTAAGCCACCACGAAATGCGAGCGCGCCCGCGAAAGCATAAGCAATTACACAAACTGGTGAAGATAAAAAAAAACGCTACCCCTACCCGACTTCGATCGACACGCCGATCGGTGCTGTGAGGCCATTTCCGTGTCAATGAACTGCGTCGTAAGGGTATATATTTGTTCCTCCTCCACCTCCTTAACGCCTAACGAACTTCGAGTGTCACACATTTTTGTCAGATGGACACCAGCGAGGCGGTGTGTGATACAAAATTTCGCATTTTCCATCTCTTTGGCGATGGAGTATAGTGTGTATGTGTTTCTGTGTGTATGCGTGGAAAGTGAAAGTTTACATAAATGCACTTCTCTCCTTCACTCTTAGATGTGGCCGTTGCCTTGGTTTCGGACTCACTGCGTCGCCCACTTCGTCTATCTTTCTCGACTCAAGTCACTTGTTCTGTTTTTGGATGCGCCGCGAGCCACCGGGGGGGGACTAATGGATTGGAGGTGTGTGTGTGTGTGTGTATGTGGAATTATGATTCCGTAACGATTTCGGTTCGGTTCGACTTCAATTCAATCACAGCACACGCGATCGAAACGAGCGCAGGAGGGAGGGGGAAGGATTTTTGCCCCGGTTTCGGGACGTATTTTTTCCCCCCTGACCGGAGCGAGTAGACACTCCCTTCTCTATCGCTCGATTGCGCAACACAGCGGTAACATTTTCCACCCCTTCTGCCCTTCCCCTTGGCACACACACAGAAAACACCTGGTTTAATGTGTTCCGCGTTTTGTGTTGTTTCGTTGTTGATGGTACGGTCGCGGCGGTGGCAGTCAGCAATCACGCCACTTAGGCTTAACTAGCATCGTGTCGAGCCGCGGAGCAAAAACGTAAGACGCAACCGACCCACCACCACCACCACCCGAATCTGAGAGAGAAGTTGTGTTTCTTTTCCCTTTATTTGTGGTTTATGCAACTCATCATAAAACCGAACTGCTTCTGCTCGCTTCTGTTGCGCTAGTTGCCACTCCTCTCATAATTAACGTGCAATTTGGTGCGGCAGACGAGAACCACCGTCCATTAGGAACAGTGGGACAGTGGAGGGACAAAACGAGTGAATGCGAACCACTGCTCCTCACTTGCTTGCTGCGTTTTGGTTTAGTCCAACGGAAAGGAAGACAAATCTAAAAACTGAAATGACCATAAACGACGACGGTGTGCTTCTGTTACATTTTATCTGCCGGGCTGTTGGCAAAGTTAAAAAAGATTTCAATTTCGGCTAAGCGTCTCGCCACAGCTCAAGCGGGGGAAATCTAGTAGGCGAGCACAGAAACGAGCAAAGAGGGTGGACAGGATTTTTGACCTATTTTAGTTCGGTTTTTGTGTCACTATTAGAATAGGCACACCAGCGGCAGTGAGGAGAGCGATGGTGAGGAGGCGTATTGTATTAAGTTTTAATTATTTTAATAGCGTTCTAAAACGGTCAGGGGAAAAACAAAACCATCCGCTGATGGATATGGTTAGAGAACACCAGAATGATTACCTTTGCTTTTGTTTGCTCTCTCTCCCCGTTTTTTGCGATTATTTACGCCAACTCTGTTCTAGGAGTTTTATTTATATTTATCTGTTTTTTATTTGTTTGTTATTTTAGTAGCGTTTAGAGTGTGCCCTATATTTGCGACGGAAACGAACACAATACAGGAAGCGATGATGAAGTTGGGGGAAGCGTTTGAACGGAAATTTTATACTAGTACGTACACTAACCGGCGAGCTGAGGAAACAATTCAAAATTGATCCCATTCTCGATTGGACTTTTCTTTTTCTTTTTGTGACCGGCGGCAAGCTGGTAGAGGGGTGCTGGAAAAACTCCACTAGGATTACTGTTGTAACCAATGCGAAACTGGGTTATTATCGTGTAAGCGTAAGTTAACTTTCATGCATACAAGCTATACGAGTTATACAATACAATATATTACCACACGTTCGTGGAGGGATTCGTGTGTAGTAGGGAGTAAGTAATTATATCAAAAAGGAGAAAAAAAACATTACAAAAAACAAAGCAAAAAACAACACATTCTAGCCAGTAGGTAAATAAGAAATTTGTTTTCCATTTCCAAGCATCACGACAGATATATCAGTAAAACGGAGTATGGTGGAAGAGAAGGACGGAAGTGGCTAGCGGATGTGAATATTATAACGAGAACAGAAAAAACGGAAAAAGAATCAAAGTTATTGCTATTTTTAAATCAAATATATATACTATCCTTCCTATTATTTTACGATTAGTTCGAGGAGCAAGAATTTATTGTGTACATACACACAGACCGAACGTTCTCGTAACAGAGGACGTTTCACCTTACACCTAAACAACACATTTATTATTAACGATATTTGTACGCCAGCGCCAATAGGGGTACAGGAGGAATGTTTTAATATATTTGCAAACCGGCAACTGAACCGTTGCTGCTAATCGAAACAATTGTGTTCCTCGTTTGTAGATTTGTTATGTGCATCGAATGTTGATATCACATCGGATTCCTAGGGCATTCAAAAGGCGATATGAAAACGGTAGAAAGAAATTGGTTTCATGAGTAAGTATGTTCCTTGCGAGGAATTTTTATCTCAATCACGGAGTAATAAACAAAGATAATTATATCTGGACTTGGGTAGATGTATGTAAAAGCATTTTTAGTTTCTTAAATCATTATTATTCGTTAAGACAGGATAATAAAAAACAATGTTAAAGAAATTGATAATATTTTTTAAGTTGTCATCCAAGCGATTGCTGCTGTGATGCTATAAAAATATGCTATAAACACCGCTTGATATGCACTATGAGATCAATTATGTATTGTATGCTTTTTATGATTTAATATTTTATTTTGTCGTAAATTCGAGACTGTGTTTTTTTTGTTATTAGTTCATTAGTTGTAGAACTTCTTTATTTTTTTCATTTTGGTACAGGTCTATTTTCTTTTTGTCAATACCGTTACCCATAGTGCAGTGTTAAGGCCGTTCCCAAAGGGGTTAATGAAAGAACGCCAAACAACTGTCAAAATCATACACGCCGGGTTTCTGTTGTTTTTATTAGACCACGGCATTTTTTGCTACTTTTTCGATTTAATACCAGACTTCATTCCTATATTTGCTGTATTTCTAGTACAAAACTGTTCCCTGTTCTGTTCAGGGTTGGATACTTTAATTAGTGTTACGGGAATGAAATAAATCGTGTGCTCGGGTTGCAAGAATGTTTTCGCTGTGCAAGCAACCGCACGAAGCGACGGCGGTGGAGTTTTCGCTAACGTGCCATTTCTTCAATCACAATGAAAAATCGCTCGTTACCGGTGGGGCCAACGTGCTCAAAGTGTACCGAGTCATACCGGACGCGGATCCGGCGACCCGAGACAAATACACGGGTAAGCAGACGCCACAGTAGCGGGTGATCGGTTCGTGACATTCTCGGTTTCATTCCAGCATCCCGTCCACCGAACATGAAGCTCGAATGTGTGGCCTCGTACCGTCTGTTCGGTAACATCAAATCCATGCAGTCGGTTTCGCTGGCCGGTTCGTTGCGGGACGCACTGCTGATTAGCTTCCCGGATGCAAAGCTGTCCGTGGTGCAGTTCGATCCGGACAATTTCGATCTCAAAACGCTATCGCTGCACTACTTCGAGGACGACGATATTAAGGGCGGCTGGACGGGTCACTACCACATCCCGCTAGTGCGCGTCGATCCGGACAATCGGTGCGCGGTAATGCTGGTGTATGGGCGGAAGCTGGTGGTGCTACCGTTCCGGAAGGATAGCTCGCTGGATGAGATCGAGCTGCAGGATGTGAAGCCGATCAAGAAGGCACCGACGCAGCTGGTAGCGAAAACTCCCATCCTGGCGTCGTACATAATCGAGCTGAAGGATCTGGACGAGAAGATCGACAACGTAATCGATATACAGTTCCTGCACGGTTACTACGAACCGACACTGTTAATTCTCTACGAACCGGTGCGAACGTTTCCCGGGTAAGTGGATCTAAACGGGAGGAAAAAAGCATTGCAAGAAAATTCGAATAATTCTTTCTTCTTTTCCTTACCTTTCCTTTCCGATTAGTCGCATTGCGGTCCGCTCGGATACCTGCACGATGGTGGCATTGTCGCTTAACATCCAGCAGCGCGTACATCCCGTCATCTGGACGGTCAACAGTTTGCCGTTCGACTGCATACAAGCGATACCGATCAACAAACCGATCGGCGGCTGTCTGGTAATGTGTGTCAACTCGCTCATATACCTCAACCAGAGCGTTCCGCCGTACGGTGTGAGCTTGAACAGCAGTGCCGATCACAGCACCAGCTTTCCGCTGAGTAAGTGCTGACAGTGTCCGTGATTCGAGCTGCGGTCACGTATTGATGCTGATGTTTACATTCCCTACAGAACCACAGGACGGTGTGCGGATGAGTTTGGATGCGGCGCAGGTGTGCTTTATCGAGCCGGAAAAGCTCGTCCTATCGCTGAAGGGCGGTGAACTTTACGTCCTGACGCTATGCGCCGATTCGATGCGCAGTGTGAGGAACTTCCATTTCAACAAAGCGGCTGCCAGCGTGCTGACGAGTTGCGTAAGTGTTTATGTTTATAGTAACATGTGTTTTTTGCCGACAATGATTAATCTTTTTAAAGAATGGAAAATGATGAAAGTTTATTAAATTAAACTATTTTCAAATTTAAATGCCAATGTTTGCTAATGTAGGTGCTAAATAAAACAATCTGTGATTAATATGCTCTCTTGCCTTTCTCCTGCAGATCTGCGTTTGCGAGGATGAGTACCTGTTTCTCGGTTCCCGGCTCGGGAACTCGCTGCTGCTGCGCTTTAAGGAGAAAGACGAAAGTCTCGTTATTACGATCGACGATAGCGGTGCGGTGGAGAAGGAACCGAAGCGACCGCGGCTGGAAGAGGAAGAGCTGGAGGTGTACGGGAGCGGCTACAAAACCTCCGTCCAGCTGACGAGCTACATTTTCGAGGTGTGCGATAATGTGCTGAACATTGGGCCGATCGCGCACATGGCGGTCGGGGAGCGGGTGTCTGAGGAGGACTCGGAAGACCAACCCGACCTGCAGTTCGTGCCGAGCAAGCTGGACATCGAGGTGGTGACGGCGAGCGGGCACGGCAAGAACGGTGCGCTTTGCGTGCTGCAGAGCTCGATCAAACCGCAGGTCATCACGAGCTTCGGTATGTCCGGGTGCGTGGACGTGTGGACGGTGTTCGATGAGGCGCTCGGTGGCGCAAAGGCTGCGACCGAGGGTGTCCCGGCAACGCACGCCTTCATGATACTATCGCAGGAGACGGGCACGATGGTGTTGCAGACGGGCGACGAGATAAACGAGATCGAAAACACCGGCTTCGCGACGAACGTACCGACAATCCACGTGGGCAATATCGGCGCGAACCGGTTCATCGTGCAGGTGACGACGAAAGCGATCCGGTTGCTGCAGGGTACGCGCCTGCTGCAGAACATTCCGATCGATCTGGGCTGCCCGCTAGCGTCGGTGTCGATCGTCGATCCGTACGTGTGCGTACGATCGTCGGAGGGTCGGGTGATAACGCTCGCACTGCGTGAGGGCAAGGGTACGCCCCGGTTGGCGGTGAACAAGAACACGATCAGTCCGGTGCCGGCGGTGGTGGCGATCAGCGCGTACCGGGACGTTTCCGGGCTGTTCACGAAGAAGCTGGACGATGTGTACGATCTGCGGGGCGGCGGTGCGGGTGGTGTTGGTGGTGGTGCTGGTGGTGGAGCCGCATCGGCGTATTCCAGCGGGTTTGGGTCGATGAAACCGGAACCGCACATGAAGATCGAGGACGAGGAGGACCTGCTGTACGGCGAGTCGGGCCGTTCGTTCAAGATGACCTCGATGGCGGATATGGCGATCGCGGGGAAGGGTGGTAGCGGGGCCGACTTCTGGATGAAGTACATGCAGCAGGTGAAACCAACGTACTGGCTGTTTGCGGCGCGTGAGAATGGTACGCTCGAGATCTACTCCATGCCGGACCTGAAGCTGGTGTATCTGATCACGAACGTGGGCAACGGGAACAAGGTGCTGTCGGACTCGATGGAGTTCGTACCGCTGCCGATGGGGAAGGGAGGCGGCCTGGGTGGCGCAGGTGGGCAGGACGATGCGTCCAGCGCGTTCGGGACGTCGTTTGGCGGTGTTTCCGCTTCGCTACTGCCGAAAGAGATCCTGATGGCGGCCCTTGGAAGCTACGGATCGAGGCCCTTGCTCTTCATACGGCTCGAGCACGATCTGCTCATTTACCGCGTGTTTCGGTACGCCAAAGGGCACCTGAAGTTACGCTTCAAGCGTCTGTCGACCGGAGTGACCTGTCCGGTGTTCAATACCGTTCCGGCGCGATTGGTAAACGTGGAACCACCATTGGCGGCAGTGCCGCCGGCAGCGGACGGTACGACAGCGACCCCATCGGCAGATGAACAGCAGCAGCAGCAACTGCACGCGACGAAGGTGCTGTACGAGAACATTTCCATGATACGCTACTTCGCGAACGTGTCCGGGTACGCGGGTGTGGCGGTGTGCGGCGAGAAACCGTACTTCCTGTTCCTGACGGCGCACGGCGAACTGCGTTCGCACCGCCTGTACGCCCGCACCGTCATGAAAGCGTTCGCACCGTTCAACAACGTCAACTGCCCGAACGGGTTCCTCTATTTCGACGAGCGGTACGAGCTAAAGATCTCGATCTTTCCCACCTACCTGTCGTACGATTCCGTGTGGCCGGTGCGCAAGATCCCGCTGCGCAGCTCGCCGAAGCAGATCGTGTACCACCGCGAGAACAAGGTGTACTGTGTGGTGATGGACGCGGAGGAGATCTGCAACAAGTACTACCGGTTCAACGGCGAGGACAAGGAGCTGACGGAGGAGAACAAGGGCGAGCGGTTCCTGTACCCGATGGGGCACCGGTTCTCGGTAGTGCTGGTAACGCCCGCTGCCTGGGAGATTGTACCGGAAACGTCGATCGGGCTGGAGGAGTGGGAACACGTGGTGGCGCTGAAGAACGTGAGCCTCACGTACGAGGGTGCCCGGTCGGGGCTGAAGGAGTACATCGCGGTGGGTACGAACTTTAACTACAGCGAAGACATTACGTCCCGTGGGCGGTTGCTGCTGTACGACATTATCGAGGTCGTGCCGGAACCGGGCAAACCGCTGACGAAGCACAAGTTTAAGGAGGTGATCGTGAAGGACCAGAAGGGCCCGGTATCGGCGATATCGCACGTGTGCGGCTTTCTCGTTGGTGCCGTCGGCCAGAAGGTGTACCTGTGGCAGATGAAAGATGACGATCTGGTGGGTGTCGCGTTTATTGATACGAACATCTTCGTACACCAGATGGTGTCGATCAAGTCGCTCATACTGGTGGCGGATGTGTACAAGTCGGTGAGCTTGCTGCGCTTCCAGGAGGAGTACCGGACGCTGTCGGTGGTGTCGCGCGACTACCACCCGCTGAACGCGTACGCCGTCGAGTACGTGGTCGATAATGCCAACCTCGGCTTTCTCGTGTCGGACGATCAGTGCAATCTGATCACGTACATGTACCAGCCGGAGTCGCGCGAATCGTTCGGCGGTCAGCGGTTGCTGCGAAAGAGCGACTACCATCTCGGCCAGCAGGTGAACGCAATGTTCCGGGTGCAGTGTGACTTCCACGAAGCGGACGTCATGCGCCGCACGCTCAACTACGATCAGAAGCACACGACGTTCTTCGCGACGCTCGACGGGGGCGTCGGGTTTGTGTTGCCGCTGCCGGAGAAAACCTACCGCCGGCTGTTCATGCTGCAGAACGTGCTGCTAACGCACAGTCCGCACACGTGCGGGCTCAACCCGAAGGCGTACCGGACGATCAAGCAGACGCGCAAGTTGCCGATCAATCCGAGCCGGTGCGTGGTGGACGGCGATCTCGTGTGGAGCTTTCTCGAGCTGCCGGCGAACGAGAAGCTGGAGGTGGCGAAAAAGATCGGCACGCGCATCGAGGAGATCTGTGCGGATCTGATGGAGATCGAGCATGTGACGCATGCGTTTTAGAGGGGGGAGGGCTGGAATTGGTGGCAAGCGAGGAACGTACAGCATAGTGCAAAGACTTATACATTCACGAGTGTAGAACGAAGGGTTTATTTTGTTTTTTTTTGTTAATATTTCTTTTCGGTATGATTGAGAAATTGTAGGAAAAAATAACATTACACGCAGTGAATGTTTGACGATCGTCGGGATAGGCCCATGACGTTGACGTCCATATCCAATCCGAAGGCTCTTAATCGACCCGAATTTGACCCGAAAAAAAGCGATTTCAAATTCAACATTACATTTTTAACATTGCTCTGTTTTGTTTTGCTTTCCCCGAGCGTGTCGGTGTCGAACCGATTGCTTTACCTTTTCTCCGTACTGTCCACACTATTACCGACCGATAAAATCGGTCGTGTCGCTCGCTCGTCCGCGGCGGAACAGATTGACAGTACGCGGAGTTTGTGCGGGACGCAACTTTGATCGAATCAGATTTCTGATAAGATGCAAAGGTGTTTTTGCAGATACTGCTCTGCTTGAGCTATACCATTCTAATCAGAACTAGAGATAGAGGGTCGACACTTTCGACGAATGGTGTTTCGGGTCACCAACGATACGCCTGCCTGGCTTCTGGAAAACCTTGAAAATGAGGAGCAGCTTCGTGGAATTTAAATACGCGCTATCACCCGGCTTGTCGAACATGACAAGTTCGTTAGACGAACGCAATATCGTAAGTAGTAGTTTTTTTTTCGACACTCACCCCCGCTCCGATAACATATCGCATGTTTGGGTGGCGTGTACACGCGTCGATCATAGATTTTGCAGTAATTTCATTCTTTCACCAGCGCTCGGTCGAACTTTCAAAAGGCCGGCTTGTGTTACGTAAGCTTCGTGCGTTCCTATCGGGTTTTGTTTTATTGTTTGTTTTTGTGCGGAACGATAGGTGAGGTCAGTAACTTTGATAACATTTAGCGCCCTGTTTCCTCGGACAGCCAACACATTTGGGGCTGCTGATGGGTGGAACATAGCAAGAATTCGTCAACTTGTTTTTTTTTGTTTTCTTTGCTGTTGCAGAAGCACTGCTGTGTGGAAATGGTTTCGGATTTTAGATAACCACAAATAAGACGTAACTCTACAGAGGGTGTTGTTTAGTTCTAGTTTATTTCAAACAAAAAAAAATCATATCAACTGTTACAGTGCTCGGGCAGGCTTACTTGCCGTCTAACATGCTGTTGTTGTGAGTGTACTTATGTAAAACCTGGTATAACAGCGAAAAAGCAACGTTAAACTACTCTCCTTTCTCTCCCTCCTAAAACTAATCGATCGATCGATACGAATAAAATATGGATAACAAATCCAGCGTACGCTAAGGAAGGCACTTAAATCACATAGTGTTATTTTGTAGTGTTTTTTTTGTGTTTGTTGAAGTTGTTGTATATTGCTGATTGTTCGCTAACGCTACCGATTTATGCTCCACGCCGGGAGCTACCCATTCACCTGTGGTAGAAATAAGTGTTGTGAAACTAGACAACGGCTGTGACTAACGATAGGCGCGTATAAAATATCCTGTTTCGCTATTCTCGCTACTAACTTAAGCTAAGCGCGCGCTTTTTCTTACGATAACGATAACACCTTCTACCGAACAAACATTCTCCTGCGATATGCAATTTAAAACCACACGGAAGTGAAGATTCGATGTTGCTTGTGGATGCGTTGGCTACTGTTCTTACTACCTTCCCGACAATTAACCGCTGAAAAGTCTACGATGAGAAGGTGAGCTCGAAGTTTCTCATCGCCGACCGTTGACCGGTTGTTCGCCAAACAAAAAAAAAAAAACGAACCTTTCCTCTACCTTGTGCCTCTAACGCATCCACCGCTTAACCTAGCTAGGCTGGGTTTATTAATATCGAGACAAACGAACAAATCTAACCACCTATCCTACATTAAATATTGCAACGATAGCCAAGAGACCTCGACGCCCTTGGTACGAGGTGTGCGTAGCTTACTTGGATGGCTTACTTTCTACACGCGCTTACACGCGCCCTTTCGTAGAGATATCGTGGAAGAGTTCAAGAGGGTTGAAATGTGAGATAAGAGCGTGAAGAAAGACTGGGTGGGGAAGGTAAATAGTGCAAGAAGGTGATAGGAGAGGAAGTTACTCTTAAAACCTAACTTAGAAGCTAACCGTACGGATGATACTACCTACTAATGAATCGCGATATGCAAAAAAACAAAAAAAAAAAAAACAAACAAAAACTAACGTTGTAATGTTCATAGAACTTACAGTAAAAATATATCATAGATATATGGGACCGAAATTACCGGTTCTGCCCTTTGCGGCCAGGCGCCCGTAATACCCGGTACGCCCGGAAACCAGCACGCAGCAGAAACGGTAAGCAATACGTAAGTAAAAACGATTCTAAAACCGGGTACCCCTGTTTCATGCTCGGGTTTTTTTGTTTTGGTACACGTCTACTGATTCTCCTCCTCTTCACCGATTCGGGATCACCGGATGCCGATCGGAGTGGTGTACCGAGCAACGACACAGTTGCTGATCTTCCCCCCGGGTTGGGTGCTGCAGGATGGGCTGTGTTGCTTCCGCTCCGTGACATCTTTCCATTAGTGCAATGGGCGTGTCAGGAGCCGGAGAAGAACATCCAACTCCCATTCCCGCACCGTGTACAGTCCGTTGGAGATCTTGGTGTGGTGGCCATTTGCACACCACACCAAGAGATGGGACGGGTTGGTAATCACATCATTTTTAAACGAATATTATCCTAAAGAACCAGCCTCACGCCTGGGATCCGCGTCATCTGTCACGGAGCGGACCGACCGGTGGAGCCGATAGGCGTTTGGGTTAATACTACCGTCAAACGTCGGCACCATCAGCGCCTACTCCAGATCTACACGTGATCCTCCGGCGGGAAAGGCATGATCGTGGAGGGGTGATAATACAAAAGAGTGATTACACTGACTGTGCCTGCTGTGCTTTGCGTGTGAGAGTGAGTGCCTGAGCGTGTCGTGTGGCTGCCTGTCGCTTCCTAACCTAATTTGCTTGCTAAGTAGACGAGTGGGAGTTGGCAACATGAGTAACGCACTTTTGAAGAAAAAACAAATATCCTTTCGAGAGACACTTTTTTTTGTTGTTGCGACGACGGTGGTGACGCTAGTAAGGCAATAAGTTAAACGGTAATAAATAGTGTGCTAAATCTAAACGAAAAAAAGAAACACCTACACACGTATTAGAGCCACCTTTAGCAGGAGGCTCCCTTACAGTGCGTACGGACTACAGAACTGGTACACCAGCCGCTGGGAGCGTTCCGTTTTCTGCATGATGCCCTTCTTGTAGTACTGCCGTATCGAGCGCGACAGCTTGTCGTAGTTCATGGCGGGTCGGTTCTTGCGGCGTCCCCACAACCGGGCCACGCGCACCGAGTCTTCGATCTTGAACACGCCTTTCGAACGGTCGATCCAGCGGATCGCATTCTGGTACTGGTCCGGGCACGCGAGCAGCTCCTTCAGGAACTGCCACAGATGAATGTGGGAGCCACCGTGGCGAGCCTTGGCCGGTGGAGCCGGACCGGTGGTACTGGTAGATGGGCCACCACCAGCGGACGACGAACTTCCGGGGCTTTCCAGCGGCATATCTTCGTCGTCATCTGGAAGAAAAAGAAGCCGAGAAGCGGGAGTTAGATAAATGGAAATTTAGACTAGTTCTAGGAGCTAGTGAGAGCCAGTAAAGATGTTCCTAAAATTACCCCTAAAGTTACTCAGGACACGACAGCCGCCATTCCTTTCTTAGGCTTTCCGTATTTCATGAGATCCAGTGAGTAATGTGAAAGTTATCGCTGACTCGAAAAAGTGAGGTTATCCTTCACCTACTTTTTTCCGATTTCAACGATAATCTAAACCGTCTCCTTGCTCGTTTTTTAGTCTGCCAAGAAATCCCACTCTGGCAGATATTTGTTCGTGCAGATAATCCCCATCATCCCTTCGCTGTTTCGCGATATGATGCAATTAAAATTAGCACACTTACGGGTGCCGAATTTGACAGATATTTACTTTGCGTCGAAGGAGAAATCTCCATCAACAACATGGTGCACAGACGCGTTGGAAAACATGCGCCGTGTTCATGTGCAGACCGCGCCCGTTGTGGACACTCGATCGATTTGCTGTGTGCGTCGCATTAGAGGCGAAGGCAGCCGACCAGGGGGAAAGTAAGACAAAGGCAACCGTGGCCGAACACACAATTACCATAATCGTATGCAGAGCTGGAAAGCGCTTGTGTTGGACATTCGAAGAGTGCGTCGCAAATAAAGCGACACGGACGGCGCCACAAGTAGTGAGCCAATGATACAGCGATCGTTCGTAATTTTATAAGAAAAAACAACACACACACACAAATTGCACCAACTAATAACCGATCGTATCCGTACAAGATGGCAAAAAGGTAGATCCCAAAATCAGGTATAAATTGTGGGACTTGTTGCAAGGGAAGCTTTCCCCCTTTGTTGGCAGCACACACGCACACATTCGATAGGGTGAGATAAGACGGGAGACACACAAAGAGCGTCAGGACACGAAACGGGGAACGTGACAGGGTGCGAATGAAATGACCCATGGCCGGTTTTGGACCATCATCATCATCAGCATCAGCATCACCTTGATCGTGTAACGATCGCTGCGGTGGACATGGCAGTGAAAGCACACACTAGCTCTGACTTGGTGGTGGCATTTAAGGGTACATGTGGTTGTGTATGTGGGGAGGCCCATGATGGCTCCTCTCCGCGTACTTTCTCGATCTTTCTTCTTTTTTTTTTCTTCCACTGCTTGCATGTTGCGTTGCGCTACAACGCGATAAAGGTAAACCTCAAGGACGTTCGGGATGAATGGTTATGTATCGGCTATGGGATGATCGTTTCTTCCCCTGGAAAGGAAGTGAAAGATCGAAACGGGACGGCAAACCGGGTGGGCGATGACGGTGTGTGTCTTCCACTCGCGCAAAATTAGTATGACTCGGAGAATTTCGCTTGTGCGCGTCTGCGTCTGCGGGGAAGGAGCATGAGTTTGGAATAACAAACGGGTGGAAGAACCGAAGCGAAATCCAAACAAGGGGTTGAAATGAGCAACGCGTTCGGAGCGATTGCGATCACACAATCCGACGGTGGACGGGAGAGATTGTTTGTTTAGTATCGCGGGTTCGA
Source organism: Anopheles farauti No. 4 (assembly GCA_000956215.1). Classification (NCBI taxonomy): domain Eukaryota; kingdom Metazoa; phylum Arthropoda; class Insecta; order Diptera; family Culicidae; genus Anopheles; species Anopheles farauti No. 4. The sequence continues at coordinate 3,329 of JXWZ01001757.1, read as the reverse complement.
AGGACCGCAACCTCATTAATTGACGGTGTAAAAATGCGCACCCATTTTGCTGCAATGCGCTCATGATCTTCTTCGTGCAGAAACGCTCCAAATCTTCCCAACGCGTTCCCAACCAACGCCATTCGCTTGTAATCGCACGACAAACTCCAGTGGATCGAGTTCGAATGCTGTTGATCGAATGTTTATACTGTTTATCCCCAAAACCAGTTCGGTGGCATTCTCCTACCAGGACCAATTAATGTCAAACACAGGAGCCGAAACCGAACGAGCAGAAAGAGGGGAAGCCAAAGAAACGCCAAACAAAGCAAACAAACAAGCAAAAAATAAACACGTAAAATAAACCTTGCGTCGCCAGCTCTTAACACCGCGATCGTTATTCCGAAGGTCGTTCCAAGGCGAAACGCGTATCTCGCAGCGAAACCCTTCTTCCTCCCCGCTCCGCGTGCGAAGGGAGTGTGTACCGATCCAAACGCTACATAAAATCAATTTCACCAGAGAAAGTCACCGGCGTCGGGACGGCCGATCGCGCCAGTGTGTGGATCATGGTTGGTGGCGTTGGTGCAAAGCGCGACATGCGATACCTTGGCAATGTGTTCCAAGTGAAAAGAGCTTAGTGTTTGCTTTTGCTTTGAGGTCTATTCTCTCCAGAAGAGGGTAACATCTTGAACTTACTAAAACCTAGTACCTTGTTCGACTAAGATAACAAAGACCTAACCGAAGTCCTCTTGCGAAAAGACTAGCACTAGTGGAAGATAACGTAAAACCGACTTACCGTCACTGATGTCTCCGTTCATGGAGTCACTGTCAAAGTTTTCGGCGCTCGGCGGGCTGGCACTGGGACCGGACACCATCACACTAACACCACCACCGAGCAAGCCGTCCGTGGACAGTTCGCCAACGAACGCACTACCATCACTGGCGGTAACGTTGCAGCCCGGCATCGACGACGGCAAACCGGTGGAAAGACTTTCGGGAACCATATTGTCGATCGTGGCATTATCACCCACCATCAGCCGATGAATCTGCTTCCACAGCTCGAGATATCCGTGCAGCTTATCGCCACCCTGTAGAGGAGAATTGAAGGGAGGGAGAGAGAGAGAGTTCCGATTTGGAAGGTATTAGCCATTGGTTCCCAACGTCCCAGAACAGCTCGCATTAGAATCAATTTCCGAAAAAGGTTTCCCAACCATCACCCGATATCATTTGAATGGAATGTTGCAGAAACTCTGTAAACACACACACACACACACACTACACGGCTAGGCAGGGTTTACGCTGCGAAGAGAGAACTGGTTTTTGCCCCCACACTCACTCACTCTCCACGACGTTCACCTCCATTTAGTTGTTACGACTCCACGCCACCAGCAACGCAAGCAGCGAGCGTTACAAATACATAAAATCGCGGTGAAAGTGAAAAGCCGCCCGGCGAAGCGAATGGCAAAAACCCGACCACCACCGGTCGGGCAGACAGAAAAGAAACTCGCAACTCCTCGCTGGGGGTGGGGGGGTTTGGTGGTGGCTGGAGAAAGAAAGAAAAAAATCCACCACACACCGTTCGGAACCGCTTCGTAGCGAGCCGATTTCGGTGGTTCTCTTCCGTACGCTCGGCCATGTGTGTGTTTGTGTGCCGTTTCAGGGCCTGACGTCATCCGGTGATGATGGTTCGCGTAACCGCTTCCGAACGATCGATTTGATGGGGAGCAACATTCGCTTACCTGCGGTATGCGCCGGACGAACTCCTCCAGCGGTAGGGCGGCCAGCTGGGCGCCGTTCTCCGGGAAGAGGGTGACCAGATTGTCCAACCGCGGCAGGAAGTACTTGCCCATGGCCAGCTCCAGCCACTGGTGTACCTTGGCCGTGGTCCACTGCTTGGGATCTGTTTTAATATTTTGTTTTCGGGACAGCGGAAAGAAACAAATCGTGCAAACATTGAGGTTAGATCGTGGTCCGGACTTTGGACGGTAGCGGAATGCTTACCGGATGAGATGCCCAGCTCGGTGCAGGTCGCCTGGACACCGTTTTTCATCTCCTGCAGTGCGAACTCGAACACCGGCCCGATGTCGGCATGGGTCGTGAGGCCCCCGATCAGCGAATCCAGCTCTAATGGTTTCAGATTATGGCGCCGCTGGAAGCTGGTGTCTTGCAGGTGTTCCCGCAGTATCTGGAAGCCACCGTGCGGTTTGACGGCGGGCTGGTCGAGTGGTGGTGGTGTTGGTGATGCGTACACGCTCGTACCTTCCACCTTCACGAACGCCGGTGACGCTGATGACGATGACGGATGGTACGGTGATGAGTCACCGAGCAGTGAGTCCAGATCGATGCTGGTTTCAGCACCGGAGTCGTACTCGGTCTTGATCGGTTGCTCGAGCAGCCCGTACGGGGAGAGGGTACGGCCGGCGCCCAGAAGCTGCTGGTGGGGATGGTCGAGCAGACCGTAGGAAGAGGCGGTCGATTCGGGCGAGGCCGGATTGCTGCTGATGATGCTACCGCAGCTGCTGTAGCCGCTGCTGTTGCTCCAACTGTCCGACCAGGCCGGCGACGGATGCTCCCGTTTCATCGGTTGCATCGGCCCGCCAGCAGACGGGACGTCGTGGAAGATCGTGGCCGGTATGTACTCCGGGCTGTGGGCTGGACCTCCGTAGCTGCTCTGTTGCTGGTGCAGTGGCTGCTGCTGCTGCTGCTGGGATTGGGGACTCAGCGGAACCTCACCGTCGTTCGGAAGCACCGAAATATCGAACAGTTCCGCGTACGATGCATACACGTCCGACGCGTAGTTTCCGGCCGCCGGCACCGTTTGGGGCGTCTGTGTGTATGACAAAGGAAGAAAAGAAAAAAAAAACACACAGAGTTAAACACCCAAAAGCATGACTGCACGATCGAGCCTACTCACTACGAAACTAGATCACACGCGCTCTTGACGCGCTGGAGAAGCGTGTGCCGAGTCTTCCGAAACATATCACAGACTGATGCACACCGCTAGACCTAGAGCAAGGTGTAGCAAAAGACCCCGCAAGTCAATTCTAGATTCCTTCCCCACAGCCCTCCCTGCCGTCCCTTCCCTGCAACTCCAAGAACAAGCGTTCTGTGCCATGTGTTTCGCACAGTGTGTGGAGTCAGCGTTGACGTCGGTTGGAAACGTCAGCAACACACACACACACAGGCGCGCGGAGCGCATAAAAAAACTACACTTTGCCAATAAAATCTACGAGTACTAGGCGCTGGCCGCAAACGTTATACTACGCCATCGATTCACGTAATGCCACCGCTTCCTGCTTTACTCCTCTGTCACGTTTTAGTACCTAAACCCTGCTCTCTCTCTCTCTCTCCTC
>JXWZ01001756.1:0-13080 GCA_000956215.1 Anopheles farauti No. 4 | reverse complement strand
TGTATAAATTTTAAATATTAATTGAATGACAAGCTATAAAATTTTAGGTCTATCCCTCAAAGCTAACTTTCTGTTAGTCGATTCTAATTTCTACCATGTCGGTTACAAACATTTCTTTATTAGTAAGTTTTTGGCCTTTATGAGATCATACGGAAGTTGACCTCATCGGCAAACTTCTGCAACAAAACTGCTCCAACCATTCCGGACAGGCTCGAAAGCTTAAGAAACCGCACAACCACGACAACAGTGCTGCCCACCTTTGCCGCATATTGTGTGGTGAGACCCATCCCACCTTCCCTTACCCCACCCGAACAACACAATTCACCCGAACAAGGGGCGTTGGATGCAATTGAGCCTAACCTTATCTCGAAAAACAACCGAGTTGTGCGTGTGCGTGCTTTGGTACGTCGTGGTTCTTGTGGCTACCAGCGAACCGGCTCGCCCACGAACCCCCTCCCAACCTGTCCGTTCAGCTTGTTCCGGGGCAATAAAACCAAACCAAACTTGGTCGTTCAAAGTCGAAGAACAACGCAACACATGCTCCTCATTAGGCGGCTGCTCTGTTCGGGTGTGCGAATTTCCTTACGCTGGCAGAAATTCGAGCACACGGGCACAATGGCATGATCGCCAGCTCCCCCCCTCCTCCCACTTAGGCGACGCACGCACCCCAACTTACCATTTTCCTACTTTGATACGGTGACTTTGGCTGACGACGACAGACGGACAGAACGGGTTTCTGTCCTATGCGGTCGAACGTGCGATGGGATCTTTCGTTTTTTTTTTCGCTGCTGCTGTTGCTGCGGCTGCTACTGTTGCTGGTATTTATTGCTGGTATTTCCGATCCACAGCAGCACGATCTTTCTCCTCCGTGAATCGCTAAAATGCTGCCCTCACAACACCAACCGCCGTGATGCACTTCTTCTCCTGTGTTTCGATAATCTTTTCCCCACCAGGTCGATGTTTTCTTATTCGGCAATTATCTTGCGGATCATCCACGTTTCGGTGGGGTGGGCAAAACCTTCGGCACACTTAATTATCTTCGCGCAAACATCACGCTCACACGGTACGGAAAGTCAGCCACAAGTCAACCACACTTGGCCAGTGCCGATGGAAACCATATTGCACAACGGAGCGGGTTTGTTCTTTCGGTAAGAAACACTTCTTCGAAAACGGCTCGCACACTGGTAACACCTTCGTCTCGCCCAGTCAATCGTAGTCGGCCGACGGTGGTATGACGCACGCACGCACAGGTAACTCTAGATGCGGTTTCGGCTCGGATCAAAAACGCAGTTGTCCGCGATCATCATCGACGAGGAGCTGACGGTTGCTGGCTGTGAGAGCATCATCGACACCAAGCGAATCCCAACGTGCTAAGGCACACACAGGGGTCCGAGGGTGCTTCACACACACACGCGCGCGCGTCCAGTCCCTCTCTCTCTCTCTCTCTCTCTCACTGAAATAACGCACCTACTGCCGAAGCTTGCTGGCTAAGCCCTCACGCTGATGATCACACCCCAAACATCAGGTGGTATGCGTGTGTGTGTGTGAGTCTGTGTGAGGGTGGAAAGGTGTCGAATTGCTCGGGGATGACGATGATGATGATGACGATGATGTTTGGGACGCTGAACGCACATTACCACCGAGCGTACGGATGAGAACGACCCGTTTCGAGCCAGCAGAGGTCGAAAACTGCGCGCCGACACATGATGCACGATGCCCGTCGAATGGTCTCCCGCCAAGGCTTGCAGCATAACAACCGCTCGCACGCCGGGCCAGCATCGAACAAAACGTGCGCCGTGTTAGAATTTTCTCTTTCGCAAAGAAAAGTTTTGTTATTGATTATGAAATAATTTTAGAAAATTTATGTTTTTGTATTGTATAGAAATAAATTTATTAATCATTAAAATAACATTTTACCGTGTATTTATTTGAAGATTATGACAACATTTTCAGGAATGATTAAAATACTCAGCCAGCGAAATTAAAAGCAAGCAGGAATTGTTGACCTTTTTTGAAATTAACACTAAACCAGGATCAAGTGAAGTTAAAATTATTAAAAATTCTCGCCTTTCTCGAAAAATTCCTTGAAACGTAGTCCCTGTTTCAAGATTTAATTCTTGGTTATTTTTAAAAGACATCGTTCTTCATCCAAAACATTTCCCGTACGTGTACCGATGGACAGTTCAGTCAGACAAAAAAATCTCCACTGATTGTTGAAATACGAGGAAATCCATACAATGACAAGAATTGAATCTGGCGCGATAAACGTGTCAAACTTTTATATTCTTTCCAAGAAAGTTCTGATAGTATGAATGCTTCGGAAACACTAAGTTTTCTGATTTTATCTTTTGCCATCTATTATATTCATACCTTTGCTAAACTTTTCTCTTACAATTTGCATTATTTTCTTTTAGAAAAATCCTCCCGTAATAACACATTTAAGTCTTTCGACCGCCGTTTGCTTCAACGTGACTCGTTTTCTTGTGAGCGAACCGTTCAAAATACTCTCGCACAAGCACGCTTTTGATGCTCTCGCCTGTTTTCCCCGTGAGCGGGAAAATATTCTATGCTACAAGAGAGCGAAAGGTAGAACGGCATCATGAACCGACAAGAGATGGATAGAGAAACAAAGACAACATAACACAAATATGCTGAAACCGGCTTGACGTGGAACTGTTGTATCTATCGCCTATCTCGGATGCAACATGTTTGTCGAACAAAACGCGCCACCGTACACAAACCGTTTTAATTTTTACGTACGCTTTTTGAATGCTCTTTTTTATTGGGTGAGAACAGATATCACAAAAGTACAAGTGTGTGTTTTTGGGTGTTTTCTTGCTAACGCTTTTTTGCTTCCATACCAACCAACATGGTGTGCCGCTTCTATGGCCACGATTTTTCGCGGCACTATTTATTACCACTAGGAGCCGCGCTTAGTGCTTGCAAACAGTGGCGCGTGTGTAAATGTGTTTCGGCCGGCGTTTTGCCGCACGTGTAGCTAATGGATGGTGTGCAATATGTACTGTTACCGTGGGCCGTTCAGGTTGTTTTGCTCGTACGCTAATAAATATACGCTTTACAGGATACTGCACTACAGAAAACTCCTAAAAGTTTACACGAATATGGCCGTGACATTGTTTTTTACGATTCTCCGATACTCACACTTTCTCTACGATCTACGGTGCGACGCGCATCACACGCAGCCTCGGAGCAGACGGGGCATTACTAAAAATTTGACTTATTTATTTGGTAAGAAAAGGTACATTTTCGGTCGGTTTTAGCTATAGCTCCAAAAATGAATTTGATTTGCCCCTTGTTAATGCCCGCAGTCCCTTTTGCCGAACCGTGAAAAACGTTTCAGTTGTTGTTGGTACGGTTAGACAATAGCACACCGAATCCCGCCTTGCTTTCCCTGTACGCTTACGACGCTCCACCTCTTTGGTCGCAATGATTCCGATTCCGAAAGAATGATTTTTTGTCAGCCTAAGAGCGATCGCTTCGTGCTATGAAAGAAGAACCTTTGCGCCACACATGTTAAGTTTCAATTTGTTTCGATGATGTGAAGCTTTCCAGTGAGCTCAATACATTCACAGATGCCGTAATGTGTAGCTGCACTGTTTAGTTATTGTTGAGTAGGAGATGTTGTGTAATTATTTTAACTTTCTGCTTATCGCCGGATACAAGAGCGGTTATTGTTTGATTTATGGTTCACGGTGTGGTAATTGTTACACGGGTTACTTGAATTCTATTGCATTTACATGTATGTTGTGTTTATTATACGCTTCATTAGTAGGGTTTTGCAACATTCCATTGGAAGGATATTGGTATTGCATCGTTGTTCATGACGGTGCGGGTGAACGGAACCGAAACAAAACGAACGAAAACAAACTACATGCTATAAACCCAAGTTACTAGCCATACGAAACTACAAATGCAAGGCAAACAAAACATTTCCTTAATCTATCTTAATGTTATTTATGCTAGAAACTATAGGAAACCAAATAGAACACAAAATATCATTAAACGCAGTAGGCTGTTGAAAACAAAACGACATTACATTACATTACATTTTTACGGTACACAGACAAAATAATCGAACAAACATAGTTAATAAAAGCATATTTTCTTTCGTTTCTATTAAAAAAAAACATCTATTTAAAGTAAACGTGTATGAAAAAGTAAAATAACGGAAGCATCGGAATTGCATTTATGCACGGCCCCCGAAATTTATAGCTTATGTACACATCCTGCCTACGTATCCCAGGTTTTGTTTGCCGCACGATTTCATTCAAAACCGAGCGCCTAGCAGCAGCACTCTATTCACTTTCACTTACTAACATAGCCGCAAGTTCCACTACTACCAAACCCCTCTTTCAGGGGTTGAGGCTTTCCGTGGGCGGGTTTTGGAACGAAAAATAAAAAAAAAACTAATAAAACTAGCGCCGCTCGTTCGGTGAGGTCAATTACAAAACTTATTCCACACTCGCTCCACACCGTGTTGACCGACGCCGCACAGCTGCGGGTAAGTCGGTCAGTTTAGCAAGAAAAAAAAACAATAGTAGAGGATTCAGCGCGATATGCTTTCGTTGTGTCCTCCACATTCGACTAATTACAGGGATGTAAACAGATTCTGTTTTTCTGTTTCTCTGTTTGTCTGTACAATACGTCCTAACCTAGATTGTGTCGGCGTCCCTTGACGCGACTGACCAGATTGCAGATTTTCAGCGCCGGTCCCAGCTTCAGGCCCATGTACTTCATCATCATGTCGCTGTTGAGGAGCAGCAGCGCCTTGCCATCGATTTCCTGCGAAGATGCAAAAGAGCGGTAAGAGACGAGCTTTTGTGGCACGCTGGTGCCGCATCACTTACATGCTTCCGGAACAGCTCGGCATGGACGGCGAGCGATGGATCCTGCACGGCGATAAACTGTATCACGTCCTCGATCGTCCAGTCAGACGTCTGGCCACGAGGCATCTGCGGTGTTGTGGCGGAAGGGGAAACAATCTGTGTCGACATCAGGTAAGCACCGCCCGCCGTACTAGCACAGCCGGGCACTCCGGCGGCCCCAGCGTTTGCCATCGCCGGATATGGTGAGGAGGATGATGCAGTCGCCAACACCGTTATTAGCGTGCCCGGTATGGGAGTCATGGCGACGGCTGCTGGGCCGGGTACCATCGGCGATACGATCGGTGCCGGATGGTACGGCACGGCCGGAACGGTCATGGCGGAAGTTGCGGCAACGGGAGCAGTCGCCTGTATTGCTGTCACATTGCCGCTGTTAGCTTCCATCTTGATCGTGGCGGTACAGGGAACGTTCAGTTTGCTGGTACTGCTGCTGTTATTGGTGGTGGTCGTGGTGGTGGTAGTGACGGTGTTGACCGTGGACACCGTGCTGGTTAGAGATGTGGTCTGACTGGTGGTGACATTGTTGGCTGTCATTTCGGATTTGTGTTTACACGTTGACGACGAGGTTACCGTAGACGTCGCGGTAGTGGATGCAGATTTATCGGAAACTGTAGTAACAATAAGTAAAATTTAGTATCACGAAGCTCAATTGTAGAGAAACAGTTCCAATATTTAGTTCCTTCGAATGTTTTTTCGCATAAACTGTGTTGTTTACATTTCAAGTAAATAACAGATAGTGGATAAGCAAACCAGCCAGTGACATCATAGAGACATTATACATCTAAATGAGATTCATGTAGCAGACAGCACTTTGCATCACTTGTGGTTCTAATAACCACATTACTTACCAGACGTGTCAGCTCTGGCCGCCCTACTACTCGATGACGTATTTTTCATCGTCGCGCTTGTAGCCGTGGTGCTGGTAGAGTTCGGTGAGCTATGCTCATTACGTTCCTTCTTCGCGGACGCCGACGACGTGGCACCCTTGACGCTGTCGCCAGTCTCCCCGCTGGCGATCGCACGCCGCTTCGGCGATGGACTACGCGGTTCCTTATCCCTCGGAGATTCTTTTAACGCGCGCAATTCATGGCCTCCGGTGCTGGTGCGTCCCGTGGCGGACGCTTTCGGTGAGGAAGCCGCCGTCGGTGGCGGACTCGCGGACACGGCCGTCGTCGTCGTGGTCGATGTCGCCGCCGCCGCACGTGATTCCGTCTTGATCGAGCGCTTGGGCGGTGTTGGTGCGGCACACGAATCGCACTGCTCCGGGCCGGGCTCGAGGGTTATTAACCGCGGGCACGCCTGGCAGGCGGAACATAGCGTCTCGAGGAACTCGGAAACGCCAGCGTTTCCCTTCTGCTTCATGTACGCCGGTATTTTGACGGTAAAATTTTTCCCGGCCGCCGTCACGATGTGCACGTCACCGTCGAGTGCGAACAGCAGCGGCGACAGCTGGGAGTGATCGTGCGATGCGGCCAGCACCTCCTGCAGGCACAGCTTGGCGAGCGTCTGATGGTTCGGTGCGGTCACCATCGATGGTAGCTTCGAGCTGTTGATGTGTGGACCGCCCCGGCAGCGGCTGTGGAAGTGTGCCGTCACGAGCGTGGCCGGTTGCATCGTGTCGGGCGATTCGGACACCATCGCAAACGACGAGCCACGATTCGCTTTCGTACGGTGCCCACTGCCGTCCAGCTTGTTCTTCTGCCCGGGTGGTTGCATCGGATGGCAGGTGGAAGCACACCAACCGACCGGGAAGATGTCCCGGGAATCGTACCGGCACCAGTAGTCGAACGCACCGCGCCATCCATCGAACGTCACGTGGATCAGATCATCTTTCACCTCGTTCACGGTGGCGCAACAGATCAGCTGCGGGTTCTTTTTATCAACCGCTTCCAGCTTCTGCTCGACCTGGAACAGATTGCACTTCGGGATCGGTGGTTCTGGCACGAAAATGTCGTCCGGTGCCATCACCGCACCGTTCAGCGTTTTCGACAGGAACGTGGGCCAGCTGCTCGCGTTCAGCCGGAACCCGAGCGGTGGCTTTAGCATCTCGCCCGACTTTTCACAGTGCCCGATCGGGTGAATTTCATCTGAGTCCACCAACCGCCAGAAGTCGTTCTTATTGTCGCCACCATCGAGCCGCAACCGTAACCGCGATCCGAGCACACCGACGACGGTTGCGATGCAGGTCGAGGTGATATTACGCGGATCAAGCGCTTCCAGCTTCATGCCGATTTTAAACTCGTTCTTGGGCGGTACGGACGCTTGCTTGAAGCATTCCGCCGGTGCCGGTACGCTGCCCGTCTCGCGCAGATACTCCGACCAGTCAAACACGTGAAAGCTTTCGTACTGAAACGCACCCGCCTGGGTCGTGGTCACGGGACTGACGCGCGACGTCGGTTGGCCGGTGGTCGCTGGCTGGCCCGGAGAGTTGCTCCCACCCTGACCCTGACTCCGGCGACCGGGGCCATTCGAGCTGCCATTTTTGTTGCTACTGCTACTGTTGTGATTGTGACTACTGATATTGTTGTTATTGTTAATGTTGCCCCCATTGAGCGCCTTCATGCCCTCGCCCGGTCCCGGCAAACCGGCGAACCGTTTCTTCTGGAATTTCTTCAAACAGAACGTGGAACAAATGTTGGCTCTCGGTGCGTTCGCACGGATGATGTTGTCACACTGTATGCACGCACCCTTGCTTAGCTTTCGATAATCCGTAATGCAAGGCTCGGAGCAGAACTCCTTCTTGCCACCCGGCATCGGCAGCACAAACAGTAGCTTATCTTTCACTTCCAAACACCACCCACAGGTCAGCGCACTGTTCGGCACACCATTATTGTTCCCAGAGGACGCTATACTTCGATCTTCCGATTTTACCGTGCCGGTGGATGATGTGCTACTGCTCACGGTGGCACTAGCACCGGTGCTCGATCCGCTCGACAATCGCTTCAGGGGTCGACCGACAGGTGTGTTGCTGCTGCTGCTGCTATCAGAGTTACTAATTGCAGGTTTCTTATCACCCTCTTCGCTCGTTTTGGATGTACTCGAACTAACCGAAGCTTCTTTCACGGTATCCTCGGACTTGCTGCTGCTGCCGGTAGTACTGCTACTGTCACTTTTGCTGCTTGTAGTGACATTAGTCATCGAAGTAGGCGTCTCACTGCCTTTTTTCTCCTTGGTGGAGTTTTCAGATGATTCAGCACCACCACCGGCCATGGTGCTGACGTTGCGAACTGGGTCACGCGTATCGTCGCACCGAACGACAGGATGCACTGTTTACGGCCGTATTTTGTAGCAACGAGGATGCAGAAAACTAAAAAAAATGCACTCAGTATGCTTGTAGTTTAAAAACACGCACTCAAAACACACGCCGGCAGCGTGACTGCAACCGAGAGTTTCTTTTTCGTGACCCACAAAACTCCACCAGCGCTCATTGTGTCATCCGCCAGGACGTTGGAATCACGCTCGATAACGACCAACAGCACGGCAGTAGTAGCAGCATTACCGGGGTGACCTAAAATGGTGTTCGTTGTGTGAGTACGTATGTGCACCGTGCCGCCGCAATGAATATAACGATCGATGGCAACGATCGCTGATGTGCGGCAAATACCCGGAGCCACCTTCCAACGCCCGCCGTCCCCTCGACAATCGGCGCGCTATTCTATGTTATGCGGTGGCGTAAGCCAAACCAGGGATGACGCGCTACAACTCCGTGTTTTCAGCGATACCATTTGATGCCGCGTCCCATAAGTTCCGGTTCGATCGACGTGTGGAACGTTTTCCACACACGTTTGCAGCACCTGCCGTGATGTTTTTTTCTCCCGTGACGATGAAAAAACGCGAAAATTTTGCAGTAATTACAGGAGTCGAACGCGCGAGCAACTTTTTTTCTCTGAATCTTCTTTTTGTTTGGCTAGGGATGGTCGCACTGTGACGCCATATTGAATTTGTGTTTTGAGTTAAAATTATAGTGGAAATACGATTAAATTTTTTCTAATTCCAACAAACTTTGGAAATTGAGAGGGTTCAAGTTTCTCCTCAAAAAAATTTTTTTAATTGTTTGTACCTAACAGGATGAAAAATAAACCACAATAACGAAATCATCGTAGAATAACATTTATTGTAAAAACATATCGTTTTGACCATCACTACATTGAAGTTGTATATGACGCTGACAGATTTGGTTTGGTCACGGTAATCGAAATTAAATAAAAACATTCCAAAAAATTTTATCATCCAATTTTACTTAGTCATTGTTGAATTTAGTAATTTTTATAATGAAAGAAATAATTAAAAGAAAGAACACAAAGATGGCACTGTGAAAAAATAACAAAACTTATCGATTGGAAATATTTCGCGATTTTCTGAAATATTTCATAAACTAAAATGGCAAATGCTCGTTTTAAACCGGACAATGTGGTTTATATATTTTATTTATATTGTTGTACTTTATTATGTAGCTTAAATTTTTTTAAAATAAAAATTGTTTTGCGTGTGCAGTTTTGTTTTCCAATGAGTTTTTCCGGGACTACACATTTGTGCAGGATAGTTTGATCACTGTTTAAAATATGGTTTGATGTTTTGAAATCGTTTTTAACGAAACTCTGCAAAATTTTAACGAATGACGATAAGGGTTAATGGATTTGAATTAAAATAGAGAAAACAGTGTTTGTAATGCTTTTTAAAGACATTTTTATATTTTTTTTTCATTCTAAGTTCTGTAGAATCTGTTAAAAATTAACTAACCCCGTTAAAAGTAATTAGTTTTAATAGTTTGTTACAAATATCAGAATTTTCGTGAGTATGACCAAAATGATAAACCTGTAGTTAATTTACAAATAAAATGAACAGTATATCCTTTTGGTACTATTTTTTATGTTAAATTCTAAATATCAATCGATGCTAATAGATAACAAAAAAGTCATCAAAAAGATACAGCCCCAACAGCACTTGTAACCGTTCTTCCCGCGTGTTTATCCGGGATGTGCACACGAAAGCGCCCGAAAACGCGTAGGTGTGCGCGCCTGTTTGCCCCTGTGTGCGTTTGCCGTTTCCGGTCGTGGTCGTCGGCAGTCGTCATCGTCGCCGTCATCATCGTCGTCGCTATCGTCTGCACAGGTCGTCGGGGCCGAGGCTCCGTGCAGCCGGAACGGTTCCCGCAGCTAAACGTTTATAAAAAGGGTATCCACGAAGTGGAAGTCCACGATTCGCTGGAAGGACGTCGTGGAAATAACACTTGTTGAACCTGGAGGGTATTCCAGATTCGCCGTCAAGTCAATCGTGGTCGATTCGGCGGTGAATATTCAAACGCTGGAAATTCAGTTCTTGTGACCGAAACGTACGCGTGGCCACGTGAGTGGTAACCATCCCGGGCGGGGGTCTTCGAGAAGTGATCGAATTACGTGACAAATTTGTGCAGTCCCTTCCATCATTTTAAAAGTGTTTTGAAAGAATTTGGTGAAGAAAATTCGGTGCAATCGTACGTCACGATCACGGAACCGTCGTAAAACTTCTCGTGTGTTGAAACACTTATTGCGCTAATTATTGCTTCAAAGTGGGTTGTTTTTTTTACGGAAGATTCAATCTCATCCAAATCATTAATTTCCCAAGACCCAAGTGTTGGAAGTGTTCTCCCATCTCCTACCCCTAGGTCCAATTCGGTGGATTCATTCGAAACCGTTTCGTGCACATTCCGACGGTGGAAAAAATCGTTTCCCTAAATTCCGCGCCCGAGACCACGTGCTTACGGTTTGCTGCTGCATTGTTTAGCGCTCAGTTTTACGTTCGGTTGTAGGGCGAAAGTTTGAAAGACTGTCCGATTTGTGAATTTCTGGTGAAACTCGCGCTCCGAAGCTAAGTTGTGCAAGTATTTGAAACATTTATCGCATTCCCAGCAAGCGGGCATCGAACGCACGGAAAAGCTCACAGCGTGGAGTAGGAGCCAGCGAGGAAAAGCAACTGTAAGTATGCTGTTGAAATCGAGAACAAAAAATAAGCTTACCATTGACGTAGTAAAAAAAAGCAAGGTCAGATTTTGAAACAAAACTAAATTAAATGATTGAAGCGTGAATAAGAGAAAGATTATTGGTGGACAGAGGAATGTTTCAATGCAATTCAGTGACAAAATTACAAACAGAAATGCTGGTTTTCTATAATCCATTATCAAATGTAATAAAAAAAATCAAGCAATGATAACAGGCATGTGGTGAAAGAATGAAACATAAAAGAACACGTTTTTTACATTTATTTTTACAAAATAAGCATTAAAATATTGGAAACGAATCAGTTATTGAAAACGATTGGGGAATAGTAGGAAAATGGATTCATTTCTGAATTTTTATGTTTAATTCCTGGTTTTGATGGATTGATGAATTTAGAGATTAAAATCCATGAAATGTTTTATACTTCACGAATGTTCGTAACATTTGACTATTTTTACAATACTTAACAAATGCATAATGTGGAAAAGGTGAACATGTTGGTTATTTTATGCTAAAAGCATTAGAAAACGGATGTTTGTAAAATGAATCATTTGTTTGAAAGCATTAATATTTCAGCACGTCCCGTCGGTAGCTTGACCATTTGAACTATTGATTTTATGTTCCAAACGGCTGCACTAGGAACCAAATTTCAAAAAGCTTTAACACAATATCCCTGACCTCACTGCCAAACTTTCATTACATTCACTGCTGGTTTCCATCTCCCCCCTACCCCAGTTCCAAAAGAGCCTAATTTTTCAAAGCCCTACTGGTCGAGTGGTTTCGTCTCGAAACAACAGCTGGAAAAGTGGGGAAAAGTGGAAAAAAAAGAAAATCAATCCCCTCGCCCGATAAAAAAAAGAACCCCAATCGGTGAATGTTTACCATTCTTCTGGGCAAATATTTCCACTAAAATCCGCCTGCTGGTGGTCTGCGCTGCCAGCTAATAAAACATTCCAATCGTGGCCCCTAAAATTTCACAACATGCTGCAGCCCAATTGGGGATGAAAACTCGGTCCCAAGCCAGCGTGTCGGTGGATGCGCTAGGAGCCCGGGGAGAAAGCTGTAGGCCACCGATTGGTTGTGTTTGACCATCGCCACTAAATTAATACCACTTAAAATTGCATCTCCTCGTGAGGCTGACGGTATGAAGTTGTGGAATGGTTTTTTTCGGTTTTGGTTTGCTAAATGCTCCATAAGCAACAATCAAGCAAGCCTTGAACTGTGAACAGTGTCTACCACCGTCATCCGGAGCGGGTTTTCCAAAACGCCCGAAAACGATGGAATGTTCGTTTAGTTTAGTGCGATTTTTCGTCGAACGTTGTTTGCTTTGACCGCTGGAGACACATTGCTCGAACCGGCACGTGTGGCACGCGTGGCATCCTGACCGTTCTGCTAAAGGAGAGTTTGAGCGGGGCTTTTGGTGGGACTTTCGGAAATATCTTAACCAATCCCTTCCACGTCGAAATATTTCACATACAGGTCAGGTCACGCGAGTCTAGCGCACGGCCTCTAGACTCTAGGGCCGCGAGAAAGTGAGGCGCGCTTGGAATTTGATTTTCTCCCCTCCCAGAGCCTAAACCTCCAGGCTGGACATCGCCACCAGGTCGCCGGTGTCGTTCGGTGTTTATTTAGGGTCAGAACGTGCGCATCTCATCGATGGAGATCGTGATGAAACGTTTCACCGAGGCGAGTGTGTAACAAATGAGTCGAGTGTGGCTCGAAAATATGAGTCGCTCGCTGTGGGCATCATCCGGGCGAACGTTAGCAACGGGAGGCGTAATGAATTTACGACACCGGCAATTGCTGTTACCGTTTGCCGCTTCTGGCCGCTTTTTCCCGCAATCCAAAAATATCATACCCGACGGCGGGCGTGCGTGCGTGCGTGCATGGGGCTTGCGAGCGTGTGATGGGATCATGTTTTTTCCCATTTTTTTTAGCTTTACAATATTAAGAACGTTCTCGTTCGGTCGGTGGCCGCGGCGCAGACGTGTCGAAAGCTGTCCACAAGGTGACGATGTTAATCGGTGTTTCAGTCATTAGAACAATTTTGTGCAGGAGGGTTTCAAAGCTGTTCAAATATTTGATAAATGAAACGATGGGCGGAATGGAGAGTTAGAAATAGCTTTAACATTTTCCAACGAAGTCAGTTCCGACGTAATATTTGACGTTACGCATGTTTGTGTGGAGATTCCCCTTGTATT